>JAGGAR010000093.1:0-20557 GCA_017657315.1 Termitomyces sp. K1Ag | reverse complement strand
CACTAGACAAGGCACAACTATGTAGCACAGGAGGAGCACGCTCATTGACAAGGACGAGCACTGGCTCTATTGAAATGTCCTGCATCACAACGACGTCACAAACGCAGCACTTAGCGGCTGGAGAGTTCTGGACGTGATCAAGTATATGCGGTCACTGATTTCAGGACGCGCGTAAGACGGCACATGCTGGGAGCGATGTCGATGGTGGGTGCATTTCGAACAGCCTGAGGATTTTAGATTTTTGTCGAGTCTTCATTTAGTATCCAAGTGATAGGACCACTCCAAGTGAAAGTCGATCCCTGATTGAGCGGCTGCTTGACCACAATTTCATGGCCTAGTACTAGTGTTCTTGCAATGAGCTGGTTTCCGGGCAGTGAAAGATGAAGATGGCTAATACTGGCACAAGTAGTTTCAAGTTTGGTTCAGTTATAAGAATAAAATAGGAAAGCTATACCTTGGTCCTTGATGAACCCTTCTAACGTCAGAGTACTAACTGAGCTTCGGGTAACAAGGTGTGCCCTTGGACACTGTTGCTAGTAGGAAGATTAAGTTGTGCATGGAGGACCGGGAACTTCAACAGACTTCAACCTACTTCTACCTTGCTTGAACCAAGCCGAACGAGATGGTCACGTGTGTGAACGCGTCGCGTCATCACACGTCATCCTTGACAAATAAGGCCAACTTTTCTTTATCTCTCCTCTGGACAGCTCTGGACCGATTGCGACTCGGGGATCGGTAAGGTAAACCGGTGACAGATCCATCTATGGAGACAAGCTGGGGTAGATCATTACAATTACGAGTCTATCGGCACGACAACACGACCAAGCCATTTCTGCTTTATTTTTGAAACAAGCTATCAGTTGATTGAAGCCAGACGAATACAGTATTTCCCTGAAGGTATCAGCCGGAGGATATCATGGACCTTGATTAGTCCTACTGTAAGCGGTCCTGCGAGTGTTCAAAAGTCAAGATCAATCATATTCACTAGGAACTATTTTCAAAAAAAATCGGGGAACTCTGGGTTACTACAGGCCTCGAAATAATTTGATTCTCTGATAGCAATCTGAGACAGTCATTCAAAACTGTCAACCTAACGACAATATCCAGCAGTCTCCTGGAATCCATCCAGCTATACTGTGATGCATACATATGTATATGGGTGTGCACTTTCGGCGATGCCAAGATGCAAACTCAAAAGGTTAATTTGGCACTGCGACTCAGTATCCCTCTTCTGCTTCAACACGTCGCCCAATCAGACCAGAGTACAATTTTCTGTTCTGTTTCACAGCACAGGCCCATGGTGTGGGCCCAAGATGATCACGTTCACGTGATGGGGCTGGCTGACATATGTTGAACTGCGATCAGGACAAACGATGGCAGCAACCACGACGACGGCTGCCAGTGGGACAACGCCCACCTGAGTTGTTTTCTGCGGATCTCTCGGGCAGTGCACTCTGATTAGTCTTTCCTCTTGAGGTCTGATCAACCCACGAACGAACAGGCACATCTTTCACACAGTTTCGACCACTCTCACAGTCTCACTCCATCCACCGGCTGCCCGCTGATCACGATACAATTACACTTACACTTGTTCTCTCCTCACTACCCTCATGTCGTTCAGCCCCACCTCCTCTTCGTCGACCTCAAGCTCAGACAGTCATTCTGTTTCCTCCGTGACATCCACGACGTTCGTATCAAACTCCTCATCAACCACAAGCATACCAAATTTTGGATTTACCTCATTCTCTAGTCCCATACACCCCCCACCTACAAACACCGGCAAGCCGCCGAACGATGCCTCCACCTCTGCAACACTATATCGTGCGTCATCTTAGAGAAAGTTTCTCCATATCCTAATTATCTGTTCCTTTATTGTATAGTTTACACCTTCCTTGCGACCCTCGTCCTTCTTCTCTCCGTCAGCGCTGCCATCATCCTTCGTTCTCTTATTCTACGACGACGGCACCAACGCATGGTCGAGGAAGCCATCCGCAACGGAACCTGGGTACCCCCATCGCCCGGTGGATCTGGCCCATTTTTGTTCGGCAATGGTGGGCGCAGAGTTGATCTCACCAAGAAACCGAGGATGTGGGAAGCGTTCGTGGGCTCGGGGGAGCGTCATGCTCAAAGAACAGGAAAGGCCGAAGCAGTAACAGAGTGGGAGTGGGACTCTATCCGCCCGTTCGCAGCGGCGTATGTCACTCCACACGGTCCCAACGATCCTGCGTCCGTCGTATCAAGCGTAATGCCACCAGAACGGCCATCGTTAACAGCTCGTGTTCAGGACTTTTTCCGTCGTCCGCAACAACCCACACCTGTACCCACCCCCGCTGAAAGCCGCATGACAACCACAACAACAGCCACACCCGTCACCGCCGCACCTCTCCTCGGTGGCGCTTCCCCGCCTTCAGCTGCACCCGGAGTTGTTGACCCGCCACAGAAAGTCCGCGTCGCAGTACTGATCGCAATGCCTCAGCCATCCGAAGCAAAGTCACGCTCGCCCACTCCCCAGCTCGTCGCTTCGACCTCGACCGCGGCTATACCTTCTCATTCAAATGCCGACGAGGATCCGGAGCTTCCGCATATCGAGTTCGGTATTGCCGAACTTGACGTGTCGCTGTCGCATTCCAAGTCCAATCAGGTTAAGGACGTACGGTCTTCAGTGGCTAGTGGGAGTTCGGTCGTTTGATCCTGGGGATCTTCTGTCAATCTGTTTCCGGAGGACGCACGATATATCCCGATGTTGTACGATGGGCGTTGTACGAGTCATGTTGGAGGATACGCGCGCGTGCGTACTATACCTGTTGTATGTAGGATGAAAAGGCGTCACCCCGTAGGTGTCGTGAGTGTACCTCATTGTATATGTATATAGTTTGTTACATTAGTACTGATGATAGCTTTTGTATTACTCGTGAAATTTATCATGGGGTCATATACTGCAGGTCGTGGTGTAGTGTGTCCAAAATATTCCACGTAGAGAGCGAAAAACGTGGTGGAGAGGTCTGGGTGACGTGAAGGGTAAGTATATCGATCAAAATTCCAGTGCAAACTCACGAGACAACATGTTATATCGTATTTTGGATGATTTCTCTCTCGTCTATTAAAAGAGTTGCCCACGCCGAAGCAGCTCTGGGAATAACTGTTCCTTATGATCACACCACGAAGGAACGATCGTTGTATCGATATTGGATCATCTGATTGAAATCCGGACCTTCTACAGGTGAAGGTTGCTCCTGTTCGGCCGAGGAATATAACCAGAAGTTTAGCAGTAGAAAGGACCCGAGCCTAGTCACTGGCAGCTGACGGTTGGGCAATTCTAACGAGACGTCCAAATCCAGGCTGGCTAAATCGGTGTTCGTGTTATTGTCAAGATTGCGGGAAAAGTGCTATGGGATTCAAGGTAGGGTAGTCAGTCTAAACTTAGAGCCATTATTAGGACACGCCCCGTCCGGATCATCATGTGTCTTCCAGACATTGAGAATTTCAAAGCGGCGAGGTCCTAAAGCCGCGATCATTACAGCACAGTAAAGTTCGAAGCCTTTGGGGAAATGTCAAGGTTTTCGGGGGTGGACAAACCAGCAAAGACATCATTTGATAGTAGTGGAGCAGTGACTGATAGACCTCAATGTAAAGAGATGAGCAATTTTTGTTGGCAGAGGGACTGGCTCAAAATCGGCCCTCCACTGGAGAAATATCCGGCCCTAAATATTGATCAAAGACCTCGAGGTAGGGGGAGATCCGGGACGAGAGGCATAGGGCGTCTGGCCGCGGCAAGTCCCATTTACGAGACGCAAACACCGGAGACCTCCCTGACACAGTACGGTCCCCGCAAGTGAGGCAAAACAGTCACAACGAATGCGTTGAATAAAATGTCCGAGGGTACCAGAGTATATGCGTGGTCCACCGTAGAATCCGTGGTGAGGTGACTGTTGTTTCCCGATTATGATCATCGGCTAGTCCGAGAACGAGCGCGCAAAAGCCACCTGCAGGGAGAAACAAGGCAGCATACTGAGAGCCTTCGGAGAGCCAGGAGCCTGTGCCCCGGTCCCTGCCAGGATAGAGCCAGCTTTGAATCTCATGAGGAATTTTAATGAGTGACTCGTTTGTAAACCTATTTTGAGGTCAATCATCACCTTAAAAAGTCCTCCGCAGCTTTCTGTCACGTACGCGGGTCCAGCGAGCACTGAATAATTTTGTCCGTGGTTGCAGAGGCCAGGGCCTGCGCAATACGGCAAAATCCGAGGGATCTTCCGACTCACTTGACTGGCATTGTCAACGCTCACATCGAAATACCGTCTAAACGACGCTGGACCTGTGCACGCCGGATTTAGGGCGTATGCGTCTGACGGCCCATTTTTATCACGATAGTCATGGCAATCGCATGAACATTCGGTAAGTTCCCGATCCCGCACATTGGTATCAACATTTTCAGTTGGACAAGAATAGAGACAAAAGCACGCGATGACGACAACGCGCTCACAGCGTCATAAAAGGCTACTATCATCAATATAAACTATAGCGGGACTAAGTATAAATGTTATCCTTTTCGTTGCGACTTTGGGTTGGCTCTTTATGCGGTGGCTATCGTCTTCTCTGGAGATCATCGGTATCTTGCCAGTACTCCTTCCCATGTCCCGTGACAAGACCTGAGTACGTCTTGGGCTCGACAGATCGTACATGCCGGCTTGGGGTCATTGTTTACTTCCTCGGTTTCTTTTGGGATTCACCGAGATTTCGAACCCTTCGTGGGCATGAGCATACTTTAGCACGCATCCTTTAAAGAAGTATGCACTGGATCTACTACAAAAGCCGCTTAGCTCTGCAACATTAGGACTTAGTTCGGATGGTGGATTTCTATCTATGCCGGTGCTTGGGCTGGTTGCTCACGACACTAAAAACAATAAACGAGCTTGTCAATTCCTTTTTCACCAATTTCCACAAGGTCGATCAGTATGCCTCCATTGACTAGCAATCGATTCAGAGTCACTGTCTTGATGGGGACTCGTCAACTTCAACGCTAAGACTTTGTCAGTTAGAGATCGGAAATCGATGCCCTTGCATGTTACTTGAGGACGAAACAAGGAGAGTTGTCGGCCAACTGTTCATTCTTCTTGTCAGTCCCTCCTTTTTCTCGGCAAAAGCAATAAGCGCAGCTATGTCTCCTGACCTTCACTTGGATCCGAACCATCCATCTGATTCGCGAATTTGGCTCGCAGAGGAAGACTTCACATACATCATGCGGCTTCCATTGCTTGAATATCCGTACCTTTTCCGATGGCTCCAGTCTCGTCATGAACAGTTGAGGTGCTCTGGTAACATCGACAAAAATACGAACGAGAATTTTTAGCACTCGGAAAAGCCTGCTCCACGTTCTATAGTGTATTTAAGACGAGAAAATGGATACCTGACCGCAATTTGCGACATCAACATGAAGCTTTCAACAATCATTGGTCTTGGAGCTCTCGCTCATGGTGTATCTGCCCATTGTGAGTTGCAGTTGACTTTGTGGCGCCTCAGGCTTCCTCTTATCAGAACTACATAGATATCTGGTTTAATTTTATTACCGCACAAGAACAGACCACTGCGGCTATCCGTCAGCCCCTCAGCAACTCGCCTGTCACGGACTGTACATCTACAGATATAACCTGTAATCATACGCCGTCTCCTGCGACTGAGACCGTAACCGTGGCCGCTGGAGATTTAGTTGGCTTCCAACTTGACAACACGCTGTACCATCCGGGCTTCTCTGCTATCTACCTTGGCCAGGCCCCCTCTGGCACCACAGCTGCAGAGTGGGACGGCAGCGGTGTTAATTGGTTTAAGGTACTTTTGCGTTCTGTATATGATGCGTTGTATGCTCACTGGTACCTCATCGCATCCTTTTCATTTCAGATAGCGGAATGGGGCGCCACTTTTGATCCAAGCTTTGCGTTTATAGACCTCAACTGGAGCCTCTTAAATACGACCATTCCTGCCAACACTCCGCCTGGTGATGTAAGGTCTTGCACAATCCATTCTAATCAAATTCTAATGCCTCTGCCGTTAGTACTTGGTTCGAGTTGAATCGGTCGGCCTCCACATACCTGAAGCTCCCCAATGGTACATCTCCTGCGCCCAGATCCATGTCACCGGCAGCGGGACAGGAACACCTACCAAAGTTTCTATTCCTGGATACGTTTCTCCTGATGGTCCGTGTAATTTATCACACCGCTGCCAACTTCAATCATACTGACAGCTTGATACAGACCCTTACCTCATGATCAACATCTATTACCCGACTCCCACTGCTTTCGTGGTATGTCGCTACGTCTATTCTGATCCGATGATGATTGACATGTCATGATAAGGTTCCGGGTCCTACTGTCTGGAGGGGTTGAAAGTTCATTTTGTGTCTTGCTATCTTTGTCAATGTCAGTAGAGAAGTATCTTGCCAAGCCTTTCTCCTCACGCGTGACCTGTTATTCTCCGAAAATCATCGCTCGGCTAAACCTTGAAAGTGATCATGCGCCACCTGATTTTTTTTCCGAAGGTGAACACACCTTTCGACGCTCGGATAACGCCTTTTATTCCCCGAACTAGAAAGTAAGTTGGTTGGCTCTTGAAGGTTCTCTGTCCACACTTGCTAAAGCCAAGACCAAGAAGTATATACCACAGGACCATAAGTTACACCATACAGAACAAACACCATGGCGTGACGTCTTAAGGCGTATAAAAGACTCGTTCATTCAATTCATCTTCTATCTTCTTCAAGCAACGATGTTGTTCAAGACACTGGTCCTCTCATTGCTTGCGCACTCTGTTACTGCTCATTGTAAACTCTCAATCCTCTACTATCAACATCCCTTTTAATTGTCCGACAGACATATGGTTCAACCTCATTGCAGGCAGTTCGACATCTACTGCGGCAGTGAGGAAGCCGCTCAATAATTCTCCTGTGACGGATGTTACTTCGAACGACATCAGGTGCAACGTCAATCCTACCCCTGCGACGGAAACCGTCACTGTTGCTGCCGGAAGTACAATTGGCTTCCAGCTAGATAATACTATATACCACCTTGGGCCGGCCGCCATATACCTCGGTAAGGCGCCAAGCACAGCCGCGTCATGGGATGGAAGCGGTGCCAACTGGTTCAAGGTAATTATGATCCCTGACCTGTTCTGTCGCAATGCGTTGATCTATATTCCGTCTCCGTCTTTCAGATTGCTGAATGGGGAGCAACGTTCAATCCCTTCAGCTTCTCAGACCTGAACGCTAGTCAGCTCACAACAACGATCCCAGCGAACACTCCTCCTGGCGAGGTGAGATTGGAGCGCAGTGCCACGAACTTACTCTGACCTATCCATTTCGCTGCAAAGTATTTGGTCCACATCGAACAGATCGCCCTTCACGTCGCGGGCGCACCTCAGTGGTATATTTCCTGCGCACAAATCAAGATCACCGGTAGTGGAGGCGGAAATCCGTCTAAAGTATCGATTCCCGGATATGTATCGCCCAATGGTACACAAAACCTTGTTAACCCTTCGATTTACTAAAGCATCATGGTTAGACCCTGGCCTGACGGTGAACATATACTATCCGGTCCCTACGTCTTATACGGTACATTCCGTCCATTGTCCATACGCATATCAATAATCTGATTGGACTATTCTTCAGGTTCCGGGACCCAAAGTCTGGCGTGGATGATGGTTGTTCATCGTATCTCAAACCTGACTTCAATAATGGGGAAGCTAGTTTTTGTGTCGTTGTGATCCTAGTTTCCAGTAGTTATCTTGAATGAATACACTCATTGAAAAGTAAAGAAAGTGAACAACGGAGAATGGAGAACTTATGTCGTGATCAAGTGATGGATAATGCAAATATATAAAGCCTGCGTTGAACGTAATGTATTAATTGGAATATACTAATAGTGGTATACAACAGAAATCTATCCGCGCCAGACGGCAGGGCCAGGGCAGGTGTAGGAAGTGGGGTAAGGAGGGTAGATGTTGACGTTGACTGAAGCATCTGAAGAAGTCGAAGTTAGTATCTATGTCAGGGACAAGTTGTTGATTAGATCGCTTACCGCCAGCGCCAATGTATCCAGGGATCGCAACCTTATGGGGTTTACCAGAACCACCGTTGTTGATTTTGATCTGAGCGCAAGACATGAAGACTTCGGGTGGAAGAACGTGAAGACCGATTTGTTCCATGCGAATCAGGTACTACAGGAAAGAGTGAGTGGAAGTTGTTGGGTGGATAAAAGTCAGGAAATGCTTACCTCGCCGGAAGGAGTGTTCTTAGGGATGGTGGTAACGAACTGGTTCTGGTTCAAGCTCTTGAAGGAGAAGGGATTGTAAGATGCAACACCCCACTCAGCGATCTAGAGAAGAAACGAAGTCAACCTGGATACGAGAACGACTATAAAGAGGATCGTACCTTGAACCAGTTGGTACCAGAACCGTCCCAGGCAGAGGGAGCGCCAGGCGCCTTGCCAAGGTAGATGGCAGCCGGACCTTGGTGGTAGACCTTGCCGACGGTAATGCCAAAGCCGATAGAGTCGCCAGCATTAACGCTGACGGTCTCCGTGGCGTGGCCAGGGTTGACATTGCAGCGCATGTCAGGCGAGGTGACCGGCTTGACAGGGCTGTTGTTCTGGGGCTGACGGACTGCGGCAGTGTTAGCGTGACCGTTGACGAGCAACTGATTGAAGATGTCTGAGGTGGCGAAGTCAATGATGGAAGAGCTGGAGAGAAGACGGAGAACTCACAGTGCGCAGATGCCGTTTGGGCAATGGCGACCAGGCCGAGGATAGCGCTCGAGAACTTCATGATGAGGTGAATAAAAGAAAGTGGATGAATGTGTTGGAAGTATTAGCTGTGGTTAGATGATGGAGGGGGAGGACGAATGCCATTGGCCTTTTATACCTGCCCGGAGGGGCATCCAAAAAGGCAGGGAAAAGAAAATTTCGGGGGTGAAGAAAAGCATTCTCTCTTTGCAGGTGGCGGGACGGTGGAGAGATGGACCGACGTACCGACGAGGCGCAAAGGTCGATCATGATCTGAAAAAATGATCGATCGGCGGTCAGCTGAGCTCCGGCAAAAGCAAAGAGGCATTTTGCATTGAGTCCGCAATATGCGCAAGGACTATTCAATTGCTGACATTTGGGGTGCAAAGTACTACGTCTGTGAAGTAACGACGGATGGCGAGTTCCTCCTGAAGGACTTCAGACTGATTGTCAATGCGTTCAATGAACATGGAGAGTTGAATTCAACATAGTCATACGTTTAGCCCTCCAACTGAATGAAGGATTCACCTCGAAGAGGATATTTCTGTTCAGTCGCAACGACTCGGACTACGTGGTCATGAAGTTGTCCCATTGAGGCAAAGGAGACTGCGAGGATGACATTGAACGCCTCGTGTCGTGTCGCGCGATTCGAGAACCAAAAATGCAAAACAAAAAAAAAGAAAGTTTTTCTTTCGAAAAGAAAAGAAAAGAATTTGAGTGACGATCGCGATGGTCGAGAGGCGGGAGTCGGGCGGCCAAGAGAAAAAACAAATAAGGGGAGCCAAATAACACCAAAATGCTGCCGCTGTGGCGGAGATCAAATCGAAAATTTTGAAATTGCCCAATTGAGCCTTGCAAGGAAAGCAGCGCCGTCATACGCAGCTTCCTCATTTCTCAGCTGCGTATTGTGAGTCTGAAGAGAGAGAAGAGGCATATAAGTGTGAAGACCATCGATACCAACGAATGTACAGAGTTCGAGAAGGGCTGCGCCACTATTTTGCGACAAATGTCGCTGAGGTAATATGACATCATGCATAGTGCAGACAAAGGATGAATCGATGATATTATACAACTTTACGAAGCAATTCTAGTTCTAGAGCGTTCTAAGTGAGAAGACTAAGCGATCCATGGGCGAGGTCTACAAGTCAACCCTAAGAAAGAGGTGATCCTTAGCATCATCGCGCTGGCGTCAAAGGACAGGAAAACCCACTTAAGCACATGTCTATACTTTACGGTATTGTTCTTGACGGCATTGACGGCCTCTCCTGCATGTTTCACTGTATTGAGTTGGTATTGAGCACGAGTAACAAAGGTTGCAGAAGCCAGACAGACGTACTATCGAGGACCTTAACCCAACTCTTAACGCCCTTCTCCTCAGCAAGTTTCAACATATCTATAACCTCTTTCTTGCTGCCACTATAATACGAGAGCCTCGTCAATAAGTTCGAAATGGGAAGGAAGCCAGCGTACATATGGCTCCCACCGAGAAGCGCTCCATTGCCCATGATGTCTGCAACAGAGTAAGCACTTTCAACAATGAAGTGAGGCATAAAGAAATTACCAAAACTGCGCAGGGCAGGCAATTGGTCATCGGGCACAGCGACCATGATGAGCCGGCCGTGGACTTTAAGCGTTCTCATGAGTTCGGTGAGAGGTATACCACGAGAAACGTCAGCAGTGCACTGAGAGTAGGTTAGCGATTGGCTAGCGAAAGGCAATCACTTCCCAGACGCACGATGATCAGATCCAGCTTCCCCTCCCAAAGTTGAGCGAAACTTTTATTCCCGGTGATGACAAAATCAGTTGCGCCGAGGTCGCGAGCATCTCCCTGTATCGAACCATGAATACTCGGTCATTCAGGGATAAGATAAGGGAGTACCTCTTTGCTCGAAGAGTGAGAAAAGGCCACGACCTTCTCCGCTCCCAGAGCACGCGCGAATTGAATGGCGAAGTGCCTAATTGAATTTGAGGTTGGGACTCGGTATTAACCGGACTGAAGGACTATCGCTTACCCTAAGCCACCGATTCCAACGATGCCAACTTGCTTTCCAGGTCTATATGGAGGATGTAAGATAGGAAAACGAAGACGATGGAGAAACATACCCCGCGCCATTCCTAACTAGAGGCGAGTATACCGTGATACCCGCGCACATCATCGGAGCGATCTGCTCCAGAGGAAGCCCTTTCGGTAGGGGAAAGACGAAGCGTTCGTGAGCACGGACGGCTGTGGAGTAGCCGCCGTGTGCTATGTCCCCCTGTCGAACGTCAACGTGCCTTCTAATGCTATGGAAAAACGGATGCTCACATTCGGATACTTGGCATTGTAAGTATCAACTTGTTTAAGGCAGCTATATATGCGCATTAAATTGGCGATATCGTGCATATAATGACAACAAATGCTTACTATTGCTCGTTGTCACTGTTGCATCGGTCGCACTCTAAGCAGGAACAGATCTGAGCTCTACGAAGCCACGAAAAAAATGTAAGAGTGATTGTGGTTCGCTTAAAAATCTCCTCACCCTACACCAGCACGATCTCCGACCTTGAAGGACGTGACCTTCGGTCAAACCTTGACGACATGTCCTACGATCTCATGACCGGTGATAAGAGGCTTCGTCATAGTCAGAAAACCAATGTGAGTGGAGCTCTTGTACGCGACACGTACCAAAATAGGGTGACCCCATCCACCTGTGATCGTATGGATCTCATCACCGACATCTAAGCTTATAAAAAGGATATGCAAGGCGAGAACACGTACATCGGAGCCACAAACACCGCAGAACTCAATTTTGATGTCGATATCGTAGTCCCCAGGGCGCTTGGGCTCGAAGTCTATAACTTCGAACTTATCCCAGTTCTTGGTGTCGTGAATTCTGTAGGCAAAAAAAGAAACACGTCAGGACTATTCCTATCGATATACGAGACTTACGCATATCCTTTCCACTTGATATCGGATTGGGAGGACATGCGGTGAGGGTTGAAGTCAGCGATGGAGATCGAGGGAAGGTGGTGGTACGAGAGAAGGCAGAGTCCGAGAGAAAGAACTAGGATTATATAGTACTGGTATCATCTTAAGGTATCTTTGCTTCTCTCGACGTCGGGAGTGGTAAAAATGACATGACGTCAAAAAGTTGAGAATGAGAAGGGAGCCGGCATTTGCCGACGTATTTTTAGCGCCTAGAGGCCTGCCAATAATACCAAGCGGATGCGAAAACGACTACTCCTAGTATGACTTTTGTTCTAGTGGACAAAGTCTCGAGGGTATCAAATATTTTTCTATGAATTAATTATTGGTTCGTTCGTCATCTCCCCGCAGTGCTCAATTCTCATTTCTCTGATTTACTGTACATTACAACAATCGTATTCAACACTATAGGCGCATACAAGTACAAGTCTGGAAAATCCATCTCATGCAATAAATCGATCTACAAATCGGCCCTAATCAGAACCGAGAGTCAGTAGATGTATCTAGTTCGCAGAGAAGGGATCTACTCACTTGAGGACATGCCTATACCTAACGTTATTGTTTTTCATGTTATTGACAGCCTTCTTGGCTTCGTTCACTATATCATATATGGTGAGTATATCATCAGTTAGGCAGGAGGGAGAATGAAGCATACTGGAGAGGACCTCGGTCCAGGTTCTGACTCCCTTGTTGACAGCAAGCTTCAGCATCTCCAAAACTTCTTTCTTACTCCCACTGCGAGGAAAAAATCGTAAGTCGTCGGAAGTTCGAGATAGGTAATGACATACATGGCGCTTCCACCAAGGTATACACCATTACCAATCAAGTCTACGATCACGTTAACAAACAATATGGAAAAAACTAGTGGCGCGAGAATACCAAAAGCATGCAAATCAGGCAATTTGTCGTTGGGAACAGCAACCATAATGAATCGACCCTGCACTCGAAGAGTCATGAGAAGTTCGTTGAGAGGGATGCCATGCGAGACATCGGCCGTGCACTAACAGAAGGTCAGACGCGTCGATGATCTACGGGAACAGACATACGATGATCAAGTCCAATTTTCCTTTCCAAGGCTCGGCGAAGCCTTTATTGCCGGTGACGACCACATCTGTTGCACCCAATTTACGAGCGTCGTCCTATAAATGATTAATTGAAATAAGGAAGGGCTCACGTCGGAAGGAGATATACCTCTTTTCTCGCAGAGTGAGTAAAGGCTACGACCTGCTCTACTTCAAGAGCACGGGCGAATTGGAGAGCGAAATGTCTTCAGCTTATTGTCAGATCCATCGCCGAATGAAACTTGTTCGAGATCGCTTACCCTAAGCCGCCGATTCCAACGACTCCAACACGCTTTCCAGGCCTGGATCGATGGGAATGAGAATGCAAATGAGACGACGCGAAGGGAGACTGGACTTACCCAGCGCCATTCCTGACGAGAGGAGAGTACACCGTGATACCGCCGCATAACATCGGAGCTACTACCTCCGATGGTAGCTCTTTGGGTAAAGGGAATACGAAACGCTCGTGGGCGCGGACAGCCGTGGAATAGCCACCATGAGCAATGTCGCCCTATAAGCTGATGAGATCGTGTGGTATCAATTACCAACAAGTACATACATTAGAATACTTCGAGTTGTAAGTATCAACTGCCTTGAAACAGCTGTAGTCAAATCGAGTCAGCCAATGGCGCATAGGATAAGTGAAGAATCTCACTAGTTCTCGTTGTCGGAGTTGCATCGGTCGCACTCGAAGCAAGCGCAGATTCGAGCCCTGGGAATCGTCAGATATTCATTTGGAACTGTAGCGAAGCCACTCACCCTACACCAGCGCGATCTCCGACACTGAAAGCCGTGACCTTGGGTCCGACCTTGACGACATGACCGACAATCTCATGGCCGGGGATAAGAGGCTATCAAGAATTATGTCAAGTCTGATACGATTCAAACGAAGACTCACCAAGATCGGCTGTCCCCAACCTCCTGTGATAGTGTGTACCTTCGAATTCGGAACACGAGTGAAAAAACGATTTCCAAGGGGAAAAAACACGCACATCTGTGCCACAAACGCCACAGAACTCAATTTTAATATCGATATCGTAATCCCCGGCGGTCTTGGGCTTGAAGTCAATGACCTCGAACTTGTCCCAGTTCTTGGTGTCGTGGATTCTGGACATCGACGCATCAGACAATTCTCAATACGATAATTCTAAAGTGGGACGTACGCGTATCCTTTCCATTTGAGATCGGTGTGGGTCGACATGTTGCAACTTTATGGCCAGTTTCTAAGGAGAGAGAGAGCGTGTTTCAGGAAAATTTCGCATTATATATAATGTTTCAAGCTCTCTTATCGCGAGTCTCTAGCTAGTGTTTTGCCTCTCTAGTCATGATGGAGATTATGACGAAGGTGCGGAATGACGTTAAGTTGTCCGGGCGTCAAATCGGAAATCCCCAATTGTCAACTCAATTTCCTATTTTGGGTGGCGCTTTTTTTGTCCTTCGACTACCAACGATTATGTTGTCAACCAAGTTGCTCTAAGTAGCACTACTCACTGTCAGTGATTTCTACAACTTCTACTACTTATGTATTGTCCACGTTCTCAGAGTTCTGATATGTCCTAAAGGAATTGCTAGCGCCCTAAAGTAGAAGTAGATGAGGTCTAGCATAAATTGTTATCAAGTCCCATGAATTGCAAGCATACACATCAAAGATAGCTGAATGAAGAAATCATGTCGTAACGCTCATGTTGAGCAGCTCGTTGCGTGGCAGTAATCGCCTCATAAAGAAGTCAACCTCTGTAGATGAATCTCGTCTCGCACTTTCGAGTCCGTTCCTGAACTGCTGGTACCTGGCCGTATTGTGTGCGATCCACTACTGGTCGTGTTCTCTCCGTGTCGAAGGTCAAGTAAAACACCCTTCTGGGCCTAATGGACACGTCAATTTCCGAATGAGTGTATTTGATCTATTATTCACCGTTCCGTTGGTCTCAAGTCTAGATTGTTCCTCAAATTGTAGATCAGACATGTGGACGCTATTGACAACGTTATTGCTACGCAGGCCGTTACGGCTGTTCAAAGTTGCGAGAAGGCTGTTTGCGTATACTAAGTCATAGAGGGATGAAGTCCATTGAAATGACGGAATGGAACGCAGCGATTACTCACGTTTACCAACCACAAAATCTATAGCCATGAACCATAGACTGTGTGGTGACACAGCGAACTGGCGGAGCAACCATCAGCGGGTTTTAGCGAAAAAGAAGCAGCGATACCCACCATAATCACTTCCGCAACAGCAACAACACTGTAAACAACGACCTATATATCTCTTCAATGACAAGAGAGACTGAAGGACTCACGAAGTTAAGATACAGCGATTGACGGAGTAGACGATCAGGATATTCACAAGTGTGTTGGTTCTAGGAGCTGATATAAGACGCAAGGTTAAGAAAAGGCTTTCAATCAAAGATACATACTTGCGGAACCCTGTTCGGCTTCCCCACAGCAAGATGACCAGAGATACCGCGATGAAAATATCCGATAACACAGCAAATAGAGCAAAAGGCATTGCGGCAAAGAGCTGTACAGACAGACAACATGAGGAGATAAGAACCGAAATCAGAAGCTATATATATAGCATACGGTTATCTCGGATAGCTTGGCCAGTTCGTTCTTGATGAATCTTTCAAACCACAGAGTTGAGATCAATGAAAGGTTGATAGAACATTCTTTCTTACAGAAAAACGACGGTCTCTGGTATAGTGATTTCGATCAGTTACGTTCATGACTTTGACTAGAAGAGACTTACCAATACCGAAGCAAAGGTGTGCTAAGACGAGCAGGGCCTATGGTCTGTGATTATGCTTATCATTGGAGTTTGTACGCATAGATACTTACGATGACACCCGTCAGATACCATCTTATTTTGGGATTACACACTTGAGAAGCCAGAATCTCGTGAGCAGATACTAACCGATTCGGAGTCGATGAACGTACATAGGAAGATTCGAATAGTGAAGAAGCTGATGCAGTCACGTCATCAACGCCAACCAAACTCGACGTCTTAGCCTACTTACAGATGGACAAGGAACGCAATGACGACCTGAAATTCCCAGTCAGCATAACGTTCGTGGATCATTTATGCGGCCTTATCCTACATTTACTGCGACCGACACCTGAGATAATCAGCATGCAATCACTCCATTCGATCTCGTTCAAAAAAAACATACAAAAAGTGACCTAAGAGAATTCAGGTTAGCACTAAGGAGTGTTGCACGCGTCAATGGCGTTTACCAATGCCCCAAAGCTAGTGCAGGTGGATTGGCGTAATTTGTGATCTGAGCACGCCAGTGAGATAACATATGTCATCGGAAATCACAGGAGACAAACAAGATAATGGTACACGCATAATGAAACTGAACGACAGAATCTACGTGAGGATCGAGTTTCTAAGGCTGAAGAAAAAAGTAGCTCTTACCCAGTGCCATGTGAGCGGTATCAAGGATCCTGGCGGACGACTCCGTGGTGAACGAGAGATAGACTCACTATTCGGCGACATCACTGACCATATAGATGCGACCTTGATATAAGGATTAGTGACACGACACGGTGACCGATCATGGTATACCAAAAGCTTGTTTTCTATCCGGTCCTTAGGATAATACGTATAATAAAAATAGGTCTTTTCATATATACGTCACTTGTATGTCAGATTTCTAAAGTGAATGTTGCTTGTACCTGCAGATTAGTGAGTCCGTACAGCCTACAAAAGGAACGAGTCAGGCGTGTACGTGTCTTCTATCTGACTCTCTTGTGCTTACATGGCTGTAAGAAGCACCCCGATGAACGCTGCACCTGAGATTGACGTGGATCAAGAATTTAAATTCCAGAGATTCCTGAGATCCAGGTGGACTCACCGAACGTATCATCAATCACGACTTTCGGTGCAACCACCATCATTGGTGATAAATTTCGACTCGTCGCTGAAGATTGCGGGGAGCGAAGGAGTTGGAGCGAAATCAGCTCGGTAAACACGAGGCATGGGTTTAAGTAGAGCTTCTGAGAGCTGTCCCGGACTATTAAGGTGCCTGGAATGCTTCCGGCGATATCAGAAGACAACGCCATTAGGGGCAGAGGCTCGGCGAGTTGCACATGGTACAATATAACACCATTCACAGGACGGGCTGCTGTCCGAGTCCAGTAGACAGAGTGTCATGGGACATTGTATTGGCATTGTATGCAGTTGATCAGGTCTTGCCGAGACCGATCACTTTAAGAGTCCCTGACTCAAAGAAAAAGCAGGACACAAGAAGGAATGTTCTATCGTAAGTGTATCGTCTCCCTTGAGAAGAATCGGTTCCAGCCCATCAACTCGAAAAACTTCGGATAAATGAAGCTCAAGATCGGGGGGTCAAGTGATAAGAATAGACTTACGTGTCAATCCTGAGGGCTTGCTTGAGAAGATTCTTCCGGTATGTATTAGGTTCAGTCACATTCAATAGAACTGCCAGTGAACTCAAATCAAATGGATCCGATGTAAAGGGTGGTTTCAAAAGAGTTGGAATGACGTGCTCAATCTTTGATGGATGTCGTCACCTAGTAGATGCACCGTTCAGCAACGTCAGAACAGATATCGCAAAGGTGATATGGTACGTCAAACTTGCTATGTAGACACGCGATATAATGCGACGCTGCTGTAAACAGGAGCCGATGTAAGAACCAAGTATTTTGGAGATACGGCCTCCTGTCTCCATCGCCTCTCGCAACGGTCTCATGAACTCGATATCGCGTGCTCATGGCTTGCTCCCATCTCCTTGGTCCATCAGCCGAGGGGTGGAAGATGATGAGTCACGAGTGGCTTTGTAAGAAGCTCGAAGAGATTGTTCTGGGACCTTAGGCGATATAGATCGAACGTCACAAACTGTCACAAAAATGGGAAAACCTTGCCGATACTTACATATACAGTCATACTAGTATTGGGCGAGAAGGGCGAAACATTGGATTATAAGATGAGCTGTAGTATTGGGAAAGATCGCACCGGCAAAGAAGATACATTTGAACCCAAAAAAGTAGGATGTATAATCACCTGAGTACTGTTTGACTGGTAAGAGATGCAACCAGGTTGAAGAAAAAAGCAGTGGGAAGTAGTGGAGCAGTGAGGGCAGTGGAGCGCTGTGAGCCGTGTTCATGACAGGAATCATTTTAGGAGGAGTAACATTCTCCCGCATAACGAAAAAAAAAAGAATCAAATCCTATCATATCAGCATCAACAATGGGGTCCGAGCCCCGGAGTTGCCCTGAAACGTGAACGCGTGAACGTTTGAACCGTTGATGAACTGAGCTGTGAAATACAATAACAAACCAATATGTACTCTGCGATGCACGACTTTAAAAAATCACTATGTTGATACTCACTCCAGCTTACAGTTTTATTTGCGCTCGCTCATATGTAGTGGATTATACAATCGTTCAGAACCTTGGTATGTTCATGGCTCTCCACTGTCCTCACTCCCATCCATTGCTCTATTGCCGACTTCCGACTGTTTCCTTGATGCCCTACAGCCACCACTGACCAATCTTCGAAGTCGTAGAACAGAAAGGTTAGTCGCTCATGCCACATCAAAGATTGCGCCAAGAATATGTTCCAGGGAAAGAAAAGTGTTAACTTGAAAGGGTCTGTGAGAGATTTGAACTGATAGATTTGTCTGGATAAAATTTTCTGTGGCTCTGTACTGCCCTCACTGTCACCCGCTGGCCCGTGTCTTTTTATAGATGCCCCTTTAAATCTTCCCGACTACTTACTCTGTGAGTGCTTCATAATGCCTTCCATCACCATCGACAACGATATAACATTTTACTACATAGACAGTGGCCCTCCACTAAAGTCTACCTATACGACCATCTTCTTCCTCCATGGACTTACCTTTCACAGCGATAGGAGAATGATAACCGAATCTTATGCAATACTTTCGCTAACATCATATGTTAGGCATCTTTCAGCGACTTGCGGACTTGGCTGGTTCCAGACAATTGAGGACCATAGCATTCAATCGACGAGAGTATCCTGGAACCACTCCCTATACAGAACACGAGCGGCGAGTGGTTCGCGAAGGCTCTTTCGAAGAGCGCAAGAGCTTCCTGCAGGAACAAGGAAATATGATTTCCTTCGCTATTGATGGCCTCATTCAACAGTTATGCCTGCCACGACGAGTTGTTGTAGCAGGCTGGTCGTTGGGAACTGCACTATTATTATCTATGTACTGTTCTATCGACAGGCTTTCCGACGATGTCCAGCAAAGGTTGAAAAAATCTGTCAAGACCTTCATTCTTTTAGGTATGAATTACTTGGCTTTATAAATTTGATTTCTGGATGGTATTTCAACTAGATGCGAACACCTATCCCCTTGGCATTCCGACCCCTCCTGGTGGATATAACCCATTCTTTGACAGCAACCTTTCTCCGGAACAGAGGACTCCAGCTGTTGCAAAATGGGTTTCTTCTTACTATCAGCATGGAGACCTTTCGTCACGAGATATTTCAGAACTTCGACTCTCATTGAGCGGGTACGACCTATTGAAACAGCCTACTGCACAGACCATGACCTCAGCGGAGCGGGAATCAACGGCGAGCTTCACAACTGACTTGAAGTACGACAGTCTATTAATCGTCCCGGATTTTCGTCCCGTCCTCGCGGCACAGACTAACACTTTTCTCTTCGACTTTCAAGTCCGAGGGGCATGGGGGAAACCTAACTTCTGGTGTCTGTATGGAGAGGCTAGCATGTGGACCTGTATCTACGGTTCATGGTATCTCGAGCAACGCTCAAATGAGATATATTTCAAGTCCCTCTCTGGTGCCAATCACTTTGTGAGTCCTAACGTTGGGATGTGGCATCTGTTGCTCTGACGTTGTACCATTGAATAGTTTATATGGGACTATCCTGAAGAAACATTGGATTTACTGAAAAATATTTGTACAAAGGACGATCAAAATAACTTCAGAGATTTAGTTGCTAAGTTGTAACGTAGTATATAGCTAGTGCAACTTCAGAGAAAACTATGTACTTTCTTGAACCTTTGAAACATTTTTCACCCACATGGAGAGCCTACAACATGCTGTCATTGAACTTGATTCGAAGATTTTGTAGAGACTAAGGGCAAGGGGGAGCAAAAGTAAAATAAAACATGTCGGGCAAATATCGGGTCGATTTTTTTTCCCACCAATCTACCTATCTGCTCGGAATGGCAGCTGGGGCTACGTGCTTTGCCGGCTAGCCCCAGTGAGAGATAAGGCATGCGGACTCGAGATCTCCGCCACCACATTCCCTTTCCGGGATTCGTTCTCTTTTATGTCTGGCGGCAGGTGCACAGTTGAGACATTTCGATCTCTAACTCCATATTTCTTTATAACTATAGTGTTGACTCCCTAGCTTCTTTTACATCGTTGAAATCTTATTATGTCCTCTACCATCGGAACCTCGAGTGGTGCCACATCTCAAGGGACTACTCCATCTGGAGCGGGCAGCCCGGAACCTGATCAAGGCCAGGGCAATCCTCAGGTGGCAATTCTTCCCAACGCCGGTATACCGGGCCGATTCCCGATGACTTCGATTTCGATAGGGCTCGGCTGACCGTCAGAGCTCAGAAGCCTGGCCTTGCAAACCACTACAGTCGAGCCCTACAAATGGGATTCTGAGAGATCTAGCCGGCATATCCCAAAACTTCTGATAGCTCTGAACTTAGATTGGCAAAAAACGTCAAAAAACACTTGTCCGAAGTTTTTCCCATGACTTTTTGGGGTGGCCAAAATTTTTGGGTCAACCAGACAAACT
>JAGGAR010000092.1:15665-27700 GCA_017657315.1 Termitomyces sp. K1Ag | reverse complement strand
TATGTTCCTATGGAAATCGTTTCCGGTGTCACGGTAAAGTTGGCAAAAGGAACGTCTGATGACATGGCCACCGCTTCTCAAACACGGGATTTTGTTTTGGTTAAATCGCTAGCAAAATTGCGGGGATCGCTCTTCAATCCTGTTCCTTTGATCGAATAGGGAGCCTTGTAACTGATGCAAACTGGAAATATGTACTAGGCCCACTGATGACGATGTCACAGGGAACTTTGGGTGGCCCATTTGAATCCATGCAAGACCTATGGAGATCTCAGCTGGAAGACTATCTGATGCAAACACATAAGGAATGGGGAAACCTCGAGACGGATGACGCTGCCCAAACTTGGTACGGTGCGGTGTGCACCCCTCACACGTATGCTGAGCTTTTTTTAGCTTCTTTCCTCACTTATACCCCACGTTCAACCACCGAAATCGCTTGGTCCTTCGCCATCCTGACATTGCCATTCGCAATGTCCTCTTTAACGAATCTTCGTTATCTTGTTATCTTCGGACAATCCGAGAATAACGGGCGTAATCGACTGGGCTGGTGCGCAAATTTACCCAGCAATGTTCACTGTCCATTATCCAGGAGACCTTATGTCTGATCGTGACAGCCCCTTCACGCTCCCTGACCGTCCGAAGGAGGACTGGTTCCCCGTGCCATGTGATTGGACTTCAACTGGCGACGTTTCGAAGTGGCCACAAGCGTTCCGTGCCGTAAATGTTCCTTACTACGCGCCCCTTGTGCACAGAAATATTCACAATTTTACTTGCGTGCGTACTTTAATTGTATGTCCAGCATGGAGTTGCAGATCTGGCGTGTGCGACGATGTTCAAGGACGCACCTTATTATCTGTTCCACGAGGTCATTCGTGGCGGGTGGATGAGCTGGGTTAAGCATGCGGGATTCGGGAGACGTATTGGAGGTTGAGAATGGCTGGGCATGGGAATAAGGGCTCAGAAGAGCTTGTTGTAAGGCCAAGCGTTTATCGGGAATCTGTTGAAGCTCTGGTGTGTGATCTGGGGATCTTTGGTGAATATCCAATACCCAAAAAGGACTCGGAAAGCAGAGACCTTCTAGAATGAACGTTACGGATACGGTAAACTGTTGAGGGTGTAATGACTGGAATTGAGAGGCGATCTGCTGATGACGGGTGCAATGCTGAGATGGACTTGAGTTTTCCACTTGTTTCGAAAGCTCAAGTTAGCAGATCCCAACAGTCAAACTTCTGCCGGCATTAATATTTGCACAACGACTGGTTTGGGTATCTCTGCCAAATATGACGAGCTTGACCGAGTGACATTAGGCGTGTGCCTCAAGGCCTTACAACTTAAAACCAATTTTTCGACATTTGCTGCTCATGTTATGAGCTTTGAAACAGCTTTCAACAGGGCTTTTGGGGCACAGAGGTTACTACAAGGCACAGATTGTATTGGTACATATACAAATACTCAAATACTCGGGAGCTATACGTCGCACAGCAAGCAGGTCGCATCAAGTAGCATCCGGACTTCCGTGATAAACTGTGCAAGCACCGTGACTAGCAAAGCGAATACTAATACAACATGACATCAGTCATAGGTACGATGCATATGCCTTCAAGCACGCTGAAATTCAACTATACCCATCTCACCTACATGCCAAAGCTTGACAAACTGAAGATCAGCCTTGCTGGCAATATCAATGAAATCCACCAGCGTGCGCTCTCTGCCGTTGTGGAGGACCATCACACCTAAATCCATATTGTACTGTCTGATTTGTCCTACGCCGTAGTTAGGAAGCAACGGCTCTGGCGCCTCTATGAATGCAGAGTTGGATGCGTTGGTGCGATTCGCATGTTGAAGGACATATTCATCTGCATTATGAACCCATTGTTTGTAGGTAAGTATGCTCAGAAGCTCTTCGGAAAGACGACACACGGACAAGGACGCGAGCACTAGGCTTGAGGACTGCGCGTATGTTGCGAAGGATTTCAACACATTCTTTGTCTGGCCAATCGTGCCTAATTCCAAGCATATTATTAATACTTAGGTCCTGAAATTGGAGATGGAGTGCTCACATAACGCTCTTCAACTGAGGGAGCTATTTGTGTGAGAACGCCGCAAAATATGCGGTCAATAGACTCACGTAGTATACATCACACCCTTCAATAGGCGACTCCACAAAGAAATCCATGGCTTTGAACTCGATGCGTTTCTCGACAATTGCAGAGGGTAGGAGCTTCGGCCAAACTTCCTTTTCAGCCTGACAAACGCGATCGGGTAGATCTTGAAGCTTGAGTTGAAGATTCGGATATGTTTGAATTAGCTCCATTGCTACGTTCCCGACGCCTCCGCCAACATCATTGACGGTCGTTCCAGGAGGATATCTTTCCCAGGGAAAGTCTACCCTATCTAAGCGCTGCATTCACAGGAAGAAACCATCGAGAACATACCTACAAGGACAGCTGCTGTCTGTGCAGCGTCATTCCAACCCAGTATTCCGATTCCAAAGTGTGCTCCTTGTTTGGCACCCTCTGGGGTTTCCTAATGTGGTGCATGAGTATCTGAAATACTTAGAAGCGACAGGAAACATACCCAATACTGGAAGATAGAGCCTTCGAACCCTGTCAATCTGTTCCACGGGGATTGCTCGATTGTCTCCGAATTGCCCCATTCCGGATCGGCCAAAACCTCGGCAATCTTTGATGTTGCCTCATTATGTTCCTCGATACTGTATCAACCAGTGGGTCAGAGATCGTGTCGTGGAAGTCAGGAAATCGGATACTAACAAAAAAGATACCATGTTTGTCAGGGGCTTCGAAGAGAGAAGTTGGAGACTCAATCGGTTGTTGGCAAAGCAATCTGTCGCGACTGTACAACGAAGATATTCAATGTTTATATCAATGTGATAAAAAGGGATCTTTGGCGTTCATTACCTTCTCGGAAAATATGCTTAGTGGCTAGCAGGCGCATGATTCGGCCGAGTTTTTTGTGATTTACGCCCGCCTTTTCCCCGATTTCTTTGATATGCATCCCTGATGGCTGCTCTTGAAGGATATCCGGTATCTTGAAAGTGATTACGACTTTCAAGCAAGCAGGTTCGTAGATCTATTAGGTGTGTAAAACATGAATCTATGCAGAAATTATCCGATTAAATTTTAATCGGCACCTGCAGCGCCCTCTGTGGTAACACACGTAAACCGAGAGACCCGAAAGCCTAGAATAAGAGATTTATACGTACATTGAGTACAGTATGGCTCGGGCGTGCCAAGGTTGCACACAACTGCGTACATGCACCTTCAAGGAGTTGGATGGCATCTCTCAATTGAGGCGGCGAGATGTTTGAGTCTAAGGGATGAGGAGCTAGGGTGTCAAGAGAAGGTATAGTCGGGAGCAAAGACTCCAAGTAATGAGACTCGATAATATTCGTCGCATTTTTGATAAGTGCAATCAAGTCAGAGATTTGCCCGTCGGCCTGGGGATGTGTTGGAAGCGCCATCGGGTTGTGTATAAGTGGGACCATGCCATTTATACAACCTGACCGCAAAGCCTTGCAAACACTCTGAACATTAGGGCTACCGACCATATGCCGTAAAATATGGCTGGACCCATATTACAGGTGCTACACCATACGTTCGAGGCTAATTGAGGTCAAGATACGGGACAGGTTACGGCACGGCAGATACCCGTATTGCGTGTATCAATACGGGCCATGTGTCTGACTTACCAAAATTATCCCTCGAGAGTGGTCTGTTGACCCTGTTTCTGTCATCTAAGAATCTCTTGAAGGCGCTCAGCACACGTAATAGATGGTTCGACAATTCCAAAGACCTATCTCTATCTCTGGGAAGATCTCGAATTACGTTTTTGCCTTGTACTGTCATTGCTGATATTTTTCAAGAAAAGATATTATAGATTAAATTCTGCTACTCACAGCGTGGCCAAAGTTCTTTGAAATGCTCCATACGGGACGGATGATGGTGGAGTAACTTCACGAGACTCGTGAGGCAACCGTATGCATACGGCCGAATAGCGTATAGTACGCTACAGTTGCCTGTGGACATTATCAATGTGGTTTCGAAATAATGTAAATTTTCTGGAATCTCTGATAGAATATACGCATCAATGGTTTCGAAAGAATGTAACCTTTCTCGAATCTCTGATAGAATATACGCCGGGCCCATGTGCCACTCTCCGGCGACGGATCCGGGTCCTTCCCACTTGGGATTCTCCTCTCTTTACGGCTGGCTCTACTGAACCTTGGTGCTTAGAGCAGGCGCCAAGGATAGATAATATGCTCTACTCACGGAAGTTTACGTTACAAAACTGCCGGTAGAGACGACTTTGATTAGCTTTGGATTAGCTTTGATCTTCCACTTGATTTTGGCTTGACTCGAACAGTCGAACTTCTGTCGGCATTCTGCAGCTGAAGAGACAGAATATGACGAGCTTGACGGAGTGATATTTTGATGGGATGCTTGCCATATGTACCATTTTTCAACACTTGCCAACTCATGTTGCCAATACGAAACGAACTTAACAGGGGTCTTGGCACAGATGGTAGCGCGCATGCTTCGCATCTTCTTGTAGTTGCATGAGGTCGTGAGTTCGATTCTCACAGGCTCCAGAGCGGATTTATTTTTTTGCATTGTCGCGACTCGCCACGTCTCGGCATCTTACCCGGACATTGACTGTCATGACATCAGCTTTATTATTTCGCGCCAATAGCAAGCTTTGTTTTGAGCTCGCTCAGCACTGACTTTGACTCATACTTACGGCACGCTTTGCGAGGCATCGACGGCAAATTCAAAGTTACCACATGGTCATGTTTAAACGACTACCTGGCAACATTTCTGTCGGTCTACCATGCGTGTCCTTTGATCTAGTCATCCCAGCTTGCTTCAAACGAGATTCTTCTCCGTCTGAGGCACTTCGATGAAGTTCCCGAATCCATTTAGACTTCCTCCTGCTCCCCCTGCATTTGGAACAGGGAAAGTGCTGCCAGAGGACAGTGCATCGTATGTTTTCTTCGCTATTTGACGCGACCCACGCGACTCAAAATTCGAACTAGGTATCTCTCAAGGCTTGTCTTTCAATGGGTCGTGCCATTCATGGACGTAGGCTTTTCGCGTCCCATAATGAACGATGGTGCGTTGGAGATGACAATATATCAATCTCTATCTTGAGTTGATTCGAACCACAGACTTGTGGGAGCTTCCGCCGGACAGGCTAACTTCAACTGTAACTCGGGCCACCGAAGCTAACTTCTACTCTCGATGTGAACCAGACAAGCGGCCACGTTTCATGCAATCGGACCAGATGTCCTCACAATCTAATGAGAAAGAGGAAGTCGAAATCGACGACAAACGCATTGATGAACCGACACCGAAAAACAACAGGAAAAAGAAACCTCAATATGACGAGTCTCTTTTTTACGCGCTCCTGAGGACATTCACGTCTCGCATCTGTTGGGCCGGATTCTTCAAGCTTTGTGGTGGTGAGTCATAGGTGTCGAGTCAGACAAAAGTTGGCTTCTGACCTCCCATGCATAGATACCCTGAAAACGACCACTCCACTTGTATCGAAGGTATTACTTGCGTGGCTCACGAAGTCATACGAATACCATCGTCTCTCCGATGAACAAAAAGCCTCTGTTGGACCGTTCGACAAGCCACAAGGAATCGGCTATGGCATCGGGGTGGCTTTCGCGTTATTCGCGATGCAAGGTATGTTGTTATCTTTGACATTGCTTGCGGGCCATTTATTAATGTCGAGTACTCTAGAAATTGCCAGCTTGGTATGCATAGACCTTCTTTCTGAATTCCACGGTTGTTTATTTAGCTTCAAATATAGATGACGAATCATTATTTCCAGAGTAAGTGAACCTCGCAATCTTCAATCAACCTGTATCGACCCGTCGTCATCATTGAAGTCAGTCAGACAAATGGGTTGCTTGTTCGAACAGCAGTGCGTAAACTTGATCCGCGTCATCGTGAATGACCAATTGATTGCATCTTCCAGGTGATAGGCGTTGTATTTCGAAAATCATTACGACTTTCCGGCCGTGCAAGACTAGAGCATAGCGTCGGAAAAATCACCACCATGATATCAGCAGACACCACTAGACTAGACCGCTTCACAAATGCTGGGCACAAGTATGTCAACTCTGCTACTCCTTTTTCCTCTTCTCGTGATCATTATGATATCGCAGTCTTTGGGTCTCTCCGATACAAATTGTAATTGGGGTTGGACTCCTCCTTGGCAATGTACGCTTTATTCCTTCCATTTCCGCTCCATTCCATTCTCTGATATTCATCATCCAAGCTTGGTTATTCAGCGCTCGTTGGGCTCGGGGTAAATTCTGTCTAAACCTTTCGCTTTCCCTTTTTCTGATTTCCTTAGGTTCTACTCCTTGGCTTTCCACTCGAATTTGCCCTCGTTAAAGTGATGTATGCGCAACGCAAGAAGGGTCTAGCCATCACCGACAAGCGTATAAGGCTTACAACCGAGGTCCGTTGTCCTCTTTCCTATTCACAAGCATGCAGAATACAGAATACGCATTTTCTAAGGTGTTGCAAGGCATCAGACTGATAAAGTTCTATGCTTGGGAGTCTTTCTATATTGATAAACTTGGAGCACTGAGACTGCGGGAGATCAAGGCGATTAGAAAGGCCAAGTAAGTCCATTTGTTGATCTTGATTGAGCACATACCGTTCTGGTCTGACAAAAAGCCTCTATATAGTCTTGCTCGCTGTCTTCTCATTGCCATCGTAACCTTCATACCAGTTTTAGCGGCGATATTATCTTTTGTAAGTACGAATCACTCCATCATTCATGAAGCGAATATTGACAGACAAATGCTATTGTAGATCACCTATGCACTCACCGGTCATGACCTCAACGTCGCGGTTATCTTCTCGTCGCTCCAACTCTTCAATGTACAGTTTTTTGTGTAACATCTCTCATAATCTACATTGACGCTGTCTGCCCTCCGCCAGATAATTCGTCAACCCCTCGTCTTCTTCCCATTCGTTTTATCAGCCTTCACAGATGCCCTCGTTGCTCTCGGTCGTATATCCAAGTACCTCCTTGCTGAAGAACTAGCGGAGCCTTATCCTATTGACTACGAGCAGAAGACGGCCGTCTCTGTCGACGGAGAGTTCACATGGGAGACTGCTGGGAAACTCGAGGGGAATAAGTTTGACGTAGTTGGTAAGGGTGGGAGAGGTGGGAAAGGGAAGACGGGGAATAAGACACCTCCGAAGAAGGCTGAAACGGAGCCGGTGTTGCCGACTAGTGTCAAGGTGGACGGGGGAAGTAGTGAAGAGGGATCGAAGCAGGATGAGAAGCCGTTTGAGCTGAAGAATTTGAAGTTTAGTGTCCCGAAAGGTGCGTTCGTGGCGATTGTGGGCAGGGTGGGTTCTGGAAAGGTGATTCTCTGTCCCTGGTTATGCTTTAGTGACCTAACTTTACTGCCTTCAAGAGCTCTGTGTTGCAAGCATTGATTGGGGAGATGAGGAAAACCAAAGGCGAAGTAAGGACTTTGACACTTGCTGATGATCTTGTGTATTGACTTACCTTTATACAGGTTCTATTTGGCGGGAGCGTTGCATACGTGCCTCAGACACCGTGGATCCGCAATGCAACTTTGCGAGAAAATGTGGTGTTTGGGCTGGAAGACGATGAAGAAAGGTCGGCAAATTTGATCTGTCTTCTCGAATCTCGAATACGCCTTCTTACCTGTTGTTGTCCTCAAGATTCCGCGATATTATTAAAGCGTGTAATCTGGAACATGATCTTGAAATGCTTCCTAACAGCGAGTATACTGAGATTGGAGAAAAAGGTATCAATCTAAGTGGTGAGTGCATCAATCTCCATGTACCTTCGGCCATTGGTTTACAGTCTTACAGGCGGTCAGAAGGTAGTCCTACTATAATGCATAAGCGATAGATGCTAAATTTGATACAAGGCCCGAGTTTCTCTGGCTCGTGCCGCGTATTCTGAATCCGACGTTGTTCTTCTCGACGACCCGCTCTCCGCTGTTGACGCTTATGTCGGCAAAGTCATACTCGAGCGTTGTATATTGAATGGACCACTCGCGAACCGTACTCGAATCCTTGTCACTCATGCCCTGCATGTTCTTGACAAAGCTGATTACATCTACGTCATGGACAACGGCGCCATAACGGAGCATGGAACATATGATGTGAGTGCCTTGATCGCTTAAACAAGACAAGAAAACTGAGGGAGTTATAGGCTCTCATGACCAGTAGCGTCGTTTTCTCTCGCCTTATGGACGAGTATGGCGGCCTTCAGGATACGGAAGAGGAGTCCAAAAAGAAAACAGGAAAAGCCAGCGCTGCGGACACTGCTGGCCACGATGCGAAGAAGTCTGACACAGCGCTCATGCAGGCCGAGGAACGAAACACAGGATCTGTGACATGGAGAGTGTATGGGAATTACTTACGCTTTGCTGGTGGCATTGTCTGGGCACCTATCATTATCATTCTGTTGACTCTTACACAAGGCGCGCAAGGTAAATTCGGGATTCTTATTTTTGGATTTTCTCGATACTGAGCGGCTTGAAGTCGCCAACAACTTATTCCTTGGATTTTGGACTGCGGAGAGTATTCACGGCTTCCACCAGGGCGACTACATGGCTGTTTACGCTGGTATTGGTATGTCTTCTCCGCGAATCAATATTGAAATAGGGTCTAATCTACGGGCCATACAGGCGTTTCGCAGGCCGTCTTCGCTTTTCTCTTCAGTTTTGCCATAGTGTAAGTGAGCCTTGCAACCTGCGACCGACTTGATAGGTGTTGACTGTTACTATATCTAGCCTTGCGAGTCTGATTGCGAGTTTAAATCTCTTCACAACTGCTTTGACGAGAGTCTTGCACTCCTCAACATCGTTCTTCGATACAACCCCAATCGGTGAGGGCTAACTTGCAATTTTGTATTGTCAAGGCCCAGTCTAAATTAGATTTTGTCTGCAGGTAGAATTCTTTCGAGGCTCTCCAAGGATCAAGATACGCTGGATACACAGCTCGCGAACACGACATGGCAGGTATGTCAACGGAATTCCTATCAATTATGAAAGTTCAATCTGAGAAGCCGTTACTAGTTCCTATCTACTGCCAGCTCTGTCCTTGGAACTGTGGCTCTAGTCTTCTATACGTTCCCTTATCTCGGCATCATCTTTGCGCCAATGATCGTGCTTTACTGGATGGTGTCCGTATACTACCGTCGCACATCCATCGAAACAAAACGCCTGGATTCTTTGATGAGATCGACACTTTATGGGTCGTTTTCGGGTGCGTCCGGAAACCTTCTGTCATCACTATTCTCTGATCTTTATACAGAGACGTTGACCGGCCTATCGACTATTCGAGCTTACAGGACACAGGTAAGAAGTTCCAATCGCCCTATGTTAAAATTTTATTCAAGTGACTATTCTGCAGGACCGAGCTATAAAGGATGCTGACGCCGGCCTAGATTTGGAGAACCGGGCATATTACATGACAATCTCTATTCAACGTTGGTTGAGCGTTAGGCTGGACATGTTCGGTAACATATTGGTTTTGGGCATTGCGCTCTTCGCTGCAGGGTTCCGGAATACCGTCGATCCGTCTAAAATTGGTGTTGTTCTGTCATATACATTGAGTAGTACGTGACTCCGTCCTCGGTTCCATATGTTTCCTCTCATTTCGATGACAGTAACGCAGGTCTTTTGTGAGCTCAATTGACTCACGCTCCGATATTCCCCGCTCATCGTTTTCATTAGCTGACATGATTGCTCAATTCGCACAGAATGAACAAAACATGAATGCTGTGGAACGCGTACTACATTACGCGGAACTTCCCCCTGAAGGTGATGCTACGACTCCAAATGATCCACCAGCATCATGGCCGAGTCAAGGACATATCTTTTTTAACAATGTCAAGTTTGCTTATCGGGAAGGACTTCCACTTGTTCTGAAAAACATTACATTTGATGTCAAACCAGGAGAAAAGGTACAGCAGAAGTTACTTTGACACAACTCGCTAACCATCTTAACTACTGCTCAGGTGGGCATTGTCGGACGTACTGGCGCGGGTAAGTGTCTTCTCGTCGTCCTATTTCCTCAGATTTTTGATTAAAGGCTAGGCAAAAGCTCGTTGTTGCAAGCACTCTTCAGGTACGGACCGTGTCGAAATGAGTTTACGCATTGAATGACCATGATAATCAGGACTGTGGAGTTACAGGGCGGGAAAATCGAGATCGACGGCCAAGACATAAGCTCAATGGGTTTGAATGTCCTTCGAGATCGTCTAGCTCTTGTTCCCCAGGACAGCACACTTTTCCTTGGCACATTACGTGACAACCTGTCAGTATCAATCTTTCTAACTTTGTTCAAGTCTCCTTTCCGCTGACTATTAACTCTACAGAGACCCACAGGGTATGAGAACAGATGCCGAGCTGATATCTGTGCTACAACGAGCTTGGCTACTACCTGCTGATGGTACTTCCGACCCGATTTCAGAAGCAAAATTCAGCCTTGACTCCACGGTCAGCGATGAAGGTTTGTCTCTGACTCTTCTTAGCTATTACAAAGCAACTGATGATTCTTCAGGAGCTAATTTCAGCGTTGGGGAGAAGCAATTACTTGCCTTGTGCCGTGCCCTCGTGAAAAATAGTCGCATCATCATTCTGGTGAGTTGTTTCGCCACTTCCTTCTCAATCACCCTTCATGATTTGCATCCAGGATGAAGCCACCAGTAGTGTTGACGTAGAGACGGACGCAAAACTCCAAAAGACGATTCAAAGAGAATTCGCAACGTCGACGCTGCTATGTATTGCGCACCGGCTGAACACGATAGGTAAGGAGCCACTCATCTTTTGAAATGGACGCGTTTTGATTTTGCGATCACTGCAGCCTACTATGACCGAGTGCTTGTCATGAATGCTGGAGAAGTCGTTGAGTTTGACACAGTACTCAACCTTTACGACAACGAACAGTCGATATTTCGCTCGTTGTGCAACGAAGCCAATCTCCAAAGGATTGACATTCTAAAGATCCGAGCGGAACATAGAGAACATAGTGGGAAATTCAACAGCCAAAGGCAATTAGCTTGAATTCGACTGGAACTTATGTATATACAATGCAGCCGCGAATGCAGTTCTATCGAATAGACTTCTGTGATAGAGAACGACTTGCTCATGAGCTTTGGACGCTTGCAATTATCTCGTTGGATCCCGCACACGTGCAGTAGATCAACAGAGCAACTAGGAAGGGTTGGACTCGAGTTGGAGATTGGGAAGGGCCAGCTGGTGGTGGGAGAACGTCGGTCAATGGGATCCCTTGGTTCCTTCCGAGTCAGGCATCGACCTGTCCTACCTCCTGCCTCTGCCGAGACCATGCTCTTCATGTCTGGATATCCTACGTTGGCAATGGTTCTGTTGATGTCCACAACTTGCAGAGAATGATCTTGAAGTTGGTTGAACGCATACGACATACGTCGGATGGCGAAGGTGAAATAACACAGAATATCATAGACTTCTAAAATGGTGAACTAGTGCCGCTGGCAAAACTGCTTGATGCTGCATATGAGTAAAACATGACAAAATGTTTCTCATTTTCATGGAGAACCAAGTTACGCCTTTCATTGTTCGGCTCGGCATTCATCTTGAAGCTTGAAGGATGAGACTCAGTCTGAGTTAGATACTTATGACTCGGTAGGAAACATGAGTGAGTACGTTCAGTTCGCCTAGTCATTGATCTTGTATAAGAATTTTTAAGAGAGCGCGATGAGATTACGACTTGATTCTCATAAGTCCGCCGAGCATTCAGGAGGCACCAGTTGATCAACTTATAATGGCAAACTGAGCTCGACGGTATAGCTATATTCCAAGAATGACATCATGCCACGTAGATTTTATGCGGCCGCGGCTCGTAAAACTTCAAATGAGTGATACTGGCAATGATCGTTCAGTAGGATCGTCTGGCGTCAGAACGGAAGATGGTGATTGACACCCAAGGTTTTGCGTTTTCCGGCCATCTTGAATGACTCCTTGA
>JAGGAR010000092.1:0-14997 GCA_017657315.1 Termitomyces sp. K1Ag | reverse complement strand
AGTGTGATCGGGAAATGCCGAAGTTTTGCTGTTATAGAAACTTGCAAACTGATATCTTACACACACAACACTTCCTTATGCTCACCTACATATATAAGTCTCAATACGGACAACTGGTTTCCTCTTGTCGAACTCCGAGTCGTGGTCTTGTCTCGTTTTGCCCTTCGAGGAAACGTTTTGCCTTTTACATATCCTGCTTCTTTCTCTCTGTGTGTTGCCTGAAGCGAGATGCAACACCGTTCGACCCTTCTACAGCCTTCTACACATATGTATGGCCACATACCTCCACATACTTCGCGGTATCTAGGGCGGCCTTGATCTACACCGATCAGGGGCTCAGGGGTGCTCAAAAGGAGAATAGTCAAGTTTTAGAACAACGGTGCCACAGGGTGCCACTTGGCTCATCCAGGGGTAGGGCATCCCGAACCATCCCCGAAGCACTCACTCATCGTCTTAGTTGAGCTCTTTCGAACTCGCTGATACTTTTCAAAGAAGTTTCATCAGCATCGGCTGTGCTGATTTAGGAATCGCTTCTGGCACTGGTAAGTACTGACATAAGTTACTAGTCTTGTCTCGGCCATTCCTCTCGCGCTCAGGCTTAAGTATTTCGTGAGTAATAGAAGTCTAATATAGCTACGTTGAACGATGAGCTCGGCTCGCACGTTACCGCGCCTCTTCGCGTGATGCCCTTTGCCCAAGAGCGTCGGCTCCGGGTTTGCCGTCGGACGACGTCGGATTTCCAGTACTCCACTACAAATCAATTCCGCATATTACTGAGGCATACTGTGAGTTGGTGTATGTAACCCTGTGCCGCGTGTCATTGGCATCCATGCCACTTTGGTGCCATTTTTGTGAAAATCTGCCGTCTTATGCTGGACTTCCTGAGCCATAGATCCTTGAATTTAGGAAGTATCGCTTGGTGTTTTAGATTTGATAGAAGCATAGGAAGCATCTGCGTATGTATACTACTATGCAAGGTATAGACAACAGGTCAAATATCCAAATTGGCTTGATACAAAAGCGCACTTGAGCAGAGTAGCGAGTCCATTCCGCTATTGAGAGGGAACACAACTGAGCCAATGTGGCGCCGAACTCACTTAGAGACTTTGATCACAAATCACAATAAAGATAAGGCCTCAAATCAGCCTCGTGTACTGGGCGTGTTTGCCTTGCTCCACGAATAGCATTGTAAAGTACACCCAGTGCCCAAGACATGCGCTGATGTCCGCCGTCAATGAGGTTATCTACTGTGAACCTGGCTTCGATGTCCCGACTCGCAAGTCCCCCAAGCCTCAACGCGGCTTGATAGAAGAGCCAGGAAGTAAATTTTAAAAGATTATATAGAGCAATTGACCTACTTCAATTAGTCTACTTTGATCATGAAGAATCCAGTAAGCTGATGGATGTATTCATAGCAGGTTTCCTTGTCTGCGAAAGTTTTGAATCATCGAAACGATAAAATCTGCAGATCGATCACTGGATCGGTGAATATGTAACATTCTCCATCGATTTCTGCGAACTTGAGATCCAAGAAGGACGATCTAAAGCCATGATCTGAAATTATGAAAAAGTCAAACTTGAAATGATTATCGATAAAGGGGTGCGATAATATATGGTCGAGGCTTCGTATACAATAAAAGTAATAGAAGTCAAGCGTTCATCGCAACGTTTCCAGCTAGCGCATCCCGGGAAGAGATTATGTCATGAGATAGGAATTCCGTGTACGATAATGATGGATTTGGCACAACCAGGCCGGACCTCATGGAGTGGTGCCCTTGTCAGCCTTGTCCCATACACTTACCTTGCTATTTTATTGAGAGAAGACATATCGGGATTCTAGTCAGGGACTTCCGCGGGCTTGTACATGACCGACCATGCGCCTGCGGCAAGATAAACGACCATCAGATTTTCGGTGGCCTCGGTATAGGTGCTGGGTACGCCCTCTGATGCTGATGCGAAACCACCCACCATTTCGCCGAAGTGGGCTTGTATGCCTCCATTCCTATCTATCGGGAATAAATTTGACTTGCCTATGAGAGCGCATCAAAAAGATGTCCGGACTGACAGAGACAACTAGCTGTATTGGGAGGTCTCAAACGATCCGAGCTCGTCAAAACACGAGAGGTCCCCTAACCCTAAATCAGGAGTTGGGTTCTAGAAAGCGTGTGTCGAGGACGGTGTGGCGTGCGTGCCGATTGCTTCTTCCATAGAAAGGGGAAGAAGGTCCGAGATTAATCTGGGGAGGCCTATGGTGAAAAGGATGCAAAAACGCATGCATGAATGGAGCACCGAGGTTTGTTTGTAAGCCGCTGTGCAGGTTATTGCCATATTTGGACTTAAAGCCATTGCTATATATCCAATGATCGTTTCAAGCGAATTTTTTCCCCTTCGCCCTGTTTACTTTCACTTTTCTTCCTCCACCCTAGAGGTGCTTTCAACTGGCTGGTCTAATGCTGACTCTTACTCCCGGATCTGCTTGCGACGTGTGCGCGGAGGAGTACGGTCCTCAGTGCCAACCTCATTCGATCCCTTGTGGTAAGTCAAAAAATCATGTGTATAACCATGTGAAAAACCCTTGTTCCAATGTTTTGTCTTTTCTGAACAGGACACGTCCTATGCGCGAGTTGCTGCAGTACCATAGTTGAAAAGACGCCCTCTCGCCTCACGCCCGTCTGTCCTTTCTGTCGTGAAAACTTCACCAATGACTCGGTTCGTATTATACGTATGGAGTTTAATTCTTCCGGCCGGTGGAATACGCTGCGGCGCACACCTACATATTCCGTTGAACCCAGTCAAATGGATTTTGCTTCCCTGTGGGCACGCAGGACGGAGCGATCTTCCGGTATCCGTCCGGAAGCTCGGATGCTTGAGGAAAAAGTGGCGAGGGTCGCCGCAAAAAAATGTTCAGTAGAAGAGGTTGCTGCTCTCTACAGAGAACTTGATGAATGGCTTCAGTCTGATCTATCCGCCCAGGTCAGTCTACTTTTTGAATTCACCGGATCGCGCTACTCATGTCCGCCGCAGACGTCACTTCTGCTTAGCTCTGCGCTCTTGCGAGCCATTCTAATGAACCATCAAGCACATTCCGAAGCCAGTAGGAATATGAAAATCGTCGAGGCCAATCTCAAAGCCAAAATAGACGAACTACAATTAGCCAACGAAAAAATAGAAACAGAATTAAGAAAGTATGTCTATTCTACATTGTATCACACACATTTTTGACCGTCAATTATTTTCGTTTTAATCAGACAAGTGAGTTTTGTTGCCTTGGTTGATCACCATTTTGACTCATCGTTTTTACCAGCGTCAACAATATGTAGCAAAGGCACAGGACTATCAGAATGTTTGTGTGGAATTAAACAAGTTGAAAGAATTACTTGCTGGCGGTGGTATCTCCGCAGACGCTCATCATTCTGCGACATCGCCGACGCCACCATCGACGTCTCCCACTCCGTATATCTCTGCATCGTCCCAGTCGCCACTCTCACGATTTAACTCAATGCATCAGAGATCATCCTCGATGTCTTCACGACCCACAACGCCCGCCACGCCTTCGCCTTCACGAACGTATACGCCTGCTCCTCCGAGTCTTCTGAGGACTCAAACTCTTGTGTCTCCCTCCAGGACCCAAACACCCATGGCTCGGTCATATACTCCTGCACCAATCCACAACTTGCGCTCGATGACGCAGACACCTAGCCTTTTGCGGACAACAACTCCGGCGCCACCTCCCATCCCCACAAAACCGCGCAGGCTGTCTACGCCATCGACTCCTGCACCCCCCAAAATGATGCGTTCCCCATCAGAGGAGAAAGCAGAGCTCCGCCAAATCTGGATTCCACCTGGATCCCCGGATCCTCCATTGCGCACACCGTCCCGAAGTGCGACTCGGACACCATACACCACTGCTTCCTCTCGATTTTCACCTTCTGCTGCTCGTTGATCGTTTTGTGTATCCTTTACTTTCATCGGGGACACTGCGATTTTTTTTTCGTGCATGTATCTTATTGACATACGCATTGTTTTTCTCAGCCTTTCATCTTCATTGATCGGATACCCATTGCTCCCCTTTTTCCGTTGTACATAGTTTATACCCCTTTCCTTGCTCAATTGTGACCTTCACCTTCCTTTCTATCATCACTCTTTATATTAATACTTTGTGGAGAGCTTGCTTTCCCCTCGTCGTGTTGTTTATTGCTATCTTTTATTTATCCCATAGAAGCTGAACAATTACTTATCTCAGCATCCGTTGTAGCATTTCTACCAATCTTCGTCTAGTCTGCCTCGCTATAGCTGGGTTATCTGCGTTTCTATCCCTTCGTACTGCTTCGTTGTAATTTACACCCATATAATGCTATTACTTGACTTTTTTTACACAGATCTACGCCCCACGTCATGCCGTGAAAGCCTCGTGGAAACCATGTGTTTAGAATTTCTACCCGCCCATCCGTTATTTGAACGTGGGCACGTCAAATGGACAAACGCCATGACATAGATTGCCGTAAACTTGGATGTCACCGCAGTCCTATGTATCATTGGACACTCTCGTCCATGTATAACGCATATCTATCATTTATCAAACTTCCCGCGCCAGTGGTCACAGGGTTAATGAATTTCCAAACAAGATATCGAAGCACTTGCCTGCCGTCAACTTTCCCGTTGCAACTCCAGAGATATAAAAAGAGATGACGTGAGTTGAAGACGTATTGTATGCGGTAGCCCTTATAACGGCACGCGTGGAAGGGGACAGGGTGTCTTATGGGGTAAACGCGCTTTCGCCGATCAGTATGAAGACTCCACACACACAAGATAACCTTTTTGGCTTTGGAACATCATGCGAGGCGAGGATGGTGAGCTATGGTGAGTCATGATGCATGAGGCCCTGCGCGCCTCTCAGACTCGTAGCGTCTCGCGCGTCAGCAAAACAGGAGTTCAGGCCAAAATTGTTAGCCTTTTAGTTGTTTACAATAACTGGATATCAGTGTATCTACTTGTTGAACACATGCACTGACCTTGCGTATTCGAAGCGAAGCAACATGCGATATGAAATCTTCCGCCAGACGCAATGCTCGTAGGCAGCCAGCGCAGATCGGCATTAATTATGTTTGGGTTTCACTCTGTAAGGGATAGCTCAGTAACGAATGTCAGAAAATTCCTTGTATGGAAATCGGCGGTTATATTAGAGACTGCGCCAGCCATTCGCAAGCCTGTCGACGTCGACGATCAGATGAGACTGAAGACACTGAAGACACTCAAGCTCAAGAGACGATTCATAGAAGTCATGACATCACTTCTTTGCTCCACATCCTGGCGCTCCTCGGGATTGCTCAAATGTAGCTGGGTTCATGGTATTGCTGACCGACTCGGAGAAGACCCCAATACTTCGATATGTGCACATGTGCAGAAGACCAGCAGGCGTGTGTATGATCGAGACGCGGCTCACCTAGCTTAACGTTCCCTCTACTGGTCGTCATTCTTCCCATGTCAAATTAGCTAGTCATACTAGTACCACCAGTTTCAAACTGTCGATGATGCATTGGTTCATGTCACTTCAAGTTATCAATAGCAGAGCAGACTCAATAAGAGGCCAGGCTTCTGTGGTCACAAGACCACCCTGGCAGGTGAAAGACTAAGAAGGAGGGAAAGACGTGGCACTGGAACCACGAAGTTGTGCCGCGTGTGCGTGTTAGGCACCATGCCAGATCGACAACTCACACAAGGGGATACAAGAATCCCGATGATGCATCCGACGCGTACGGCCGTCGGCCTGCCGCCTCAAGGCCTCTCAAGGCACGGAACCAAAAATTAAAATGCCTCACGGAATCAAATCGCGATCATGATAAGATGCCATTTAACTGATCATCGATCATGATTAGATGTTGTGACCAGATGCATTGTTTGTTCAGAGTTCTTCACTAATAGTAGTTATGATGATCATTTAGATGAGTGGTGCGTAGGAATCTACGCAGATTGAGCGGTGTGAGAGTTGTTACTTGGAAGCTGATATTCAAGAATGAGGGGGCTTGCTATACTCAGATGAAATATCGACTCACTGGAGACGTAATGCCAAGTGCTTTTGCCAGCGCTTCGAACTCAGCAGTGGTGGGCCGCTTGGCTGCGGTGCAAACTGCGTCATGAGAGTATTAGACTCGAGACGTTAGAAACGGGTAAACGGGGGACAAACTGTCGACGACATGTTGTTCAGTTGAGCCGATCTTAGCAGCGATGGCAGCATAGGAAAGACCTACGAGTGTGATATTCTTATTTTAATCGATCCAGGGAAGCTAATGTGGAGTGCGTACCTGACTTCTGCTTTGCGGCGGCAACAGCAGTGCACTGGGGGTCTGGAGCCATGACTGGAGGATGAGATGTAAGTTACCTGGTGGGAGATAATAGTTAAGGTGGGAAAGGATGTTGACCTTATTTGAAGTGTCATATGCCCCAGCTCATCAGTAGATATAATGATCGCGAAGGCCTTTGTTGTTTATCAGATGATCATGACCTTATCGATGGCCCTCTGCCCAGTCTTGACTCTAGGCGCCCTTTGACGGGCAATTGTGAGCGAATATCGAATGTCGACTTCTCGAATGCGTGGGTTTCGTGGCGTCCAAGTAATTCTACATTACAGTGCACACGCGGCACCAAGTTTTTTATGGATCTAAGTACATTCTAATTGAAGACTTCGTGTTTACTTCCCAGCGAGGCTTGTCGGGGTGTCCCGAAACGGGCTACGCGATGTTTGAAATTGTAATGTTTTGTTTGCCAGTGTTACGTTCTACCGACAACCGAATTTTGAGTGCCTGTCCGTCATCAACCAGCCCGTCTTCAAGCTTTCCTCCTCAATTTCGTCAAAATGGTACGTTGTATCTGCTCGAATGTCTTCGCAGGCATGTTTCCAAGCTGTCAAGCAAGAAAACTGCGTCGATATTGACTGAAATTCGCTGGATCAAGAGACTGACTATTGGATGTCGTTTCTAGCCCCCCAAGAAAGTCAAGGCACCCAAGGAGGAAAACACCGTCTCGCTCGGTCCCCAGGTCGCTGAGGGAGAGCTCGTTTTCGGTGTCGCTCACATCTTCGCCTCCTTTAACGACACTTTCGTCCATGTCACTGATTTGTCTGGCAAGGAGACGATCTCCCGTGTTACCGGTGTGTCCAATGCTTTTGAGTAATATAATAATTCCCTAATCACTTTTGACTTCAATTACAGGTGGTATGAAAGTAAAAGCCGACCGAGACGAATCATCTCCCTACGCCGCCATGTTAGCCGCGCAGGACGTCGCCGCTCGCTGCCGCGAAGTTGGAATCACTGCGTTGCACATCAAACTCCGTGCTACTGGTGGAACTGGCACCAAAACTCCTGGCCCCGGTGCTCAGAGTGCTCTTCGTGCTCTTGCCCGTGCTGGCATGCGTATCGGACGTATTGAGGACGTCACTCCCGTCCCTACTGACTCCACCAGGCGCAAGGTGCGTTGCTACGTGTTGAGCGGAATTCAGACATGAAATAATTGATGCTTTAACAGGGCGGTCGCCGCGGTCGTCGTCTATGATCTCCTCTTGTCAACGGGCTTTACCTATATATGCTTGCTATCTGGTCTTGGTAAAAAAAAATTGTAACTAGGTATTGCTCAATATGAATGTCGCCGCTCGACGCGCATCAGGTCTTCAATGACCTGCCCCGCGGTCGTCCACTCCATGCGTCTCGACTTCGATCAACTCTATGCTATCTCCCGCACACAAGTCCTAATGAGGACTGAAGACCGAACGAAGTGTTGAGGCTTTGTTGAATGTAGTTTTTATGCCATTCTTAGAGCTCAGAGGCATGAGCCCTCAAAATTCATTCGAATAGAAAGATAGGCAGTCTTCGTCAAGACCTGTTGAAGGCGCTCTGTGGCGTGGAACGTTGCAGGACTTTTCCTTCAACCGTTCTTTCCGGCTCATTGACTCTCGATGTCCAATAGAAAAAATTAGAACGATCATCTACTAGCGGTACTATAGTCAGCAAGAAAGAACTCTGTAGGGGCCACTATTAAGGTATGGCGTAACGGTGCCAAGTGTTTGCGAGAGAGCGACAGAAATCTCTCGCGTGCAAACACCTCGAGTTCTGGTGACAATTCCGGGTATTTTTTCAGGAACTTCTGGTATGATTCGCAGACCTGCATATAAATTACTTCAGTTCTTTTCCCCCTAGAAAAGTACAGTCCCTCACATATTGGCACGACAGCGCAGCCACTAGCTCTGATTTGCTCCGATTTCGAGTGGCCTCCACCAAATCTTCGAGATACGACATCGCCTCGTCGAAGTCGCTACACTCCAAGTGAAGCTCAGAGATCATCGCAGTGGCAGCGACTGTATCTGGATTGCAGTAGAACGCCTGCTTGTAGCAAGCTATGGCCGATTTAATGTCATGTTTCCATTCGAAGAGGGCACGGCCTTTGTTTAAGAGAGGTACTATGTTAGCTATTGCTTTGCGATCCTCCATTTCGAAGGCGCGCTCAAACATTTCAATAGCGTCCGCATAACGACGCTGAGAAAAGTGGAGTTCCCCGCTAGAAGTTACGATCAATGACACTTCGTAGGCTGGAAGGAAAGGGGATATTCACAGGTAATTAAGCGGCTCGCTTCGATTCGGGAACAATTTAAGCATACGCCTGAGCGTGCTCTCGCCCCTCCTGACTTCCTTGAGTCCAAAATAAGCAGCGGCAAGCTGTACATGTGAGGGCATGAAGGGTTCATGAAGGCTGATAGATTTGATGAAATCGTCGGCAGCCAGAGAATAATCCTCTCTCTCAAGATAGGCTAAATTTGAAGAGTCTCACCGGAAACGGAAAAAACAAAACAAGTTATAATGACATACCTTGCCCTCTGTGATGATAGATGTCTGGATCATCCTCGTCATGGACAATAGCATCCGCGAAACATTTGAATCCTGCTTCATGATCACCTTGCTCGAAGTGGATTCTTGCAAGCTTTACAAAGTTCTGCGTGAAAGCTGGGGAGATGGAAATAGACGATAGGAAATCGATTTTTGCCGCAGAGAGGTCGCCCATAAGGTACCTAGGTTGTGACTTCAGCGTGCCATAGTTGAGGTGAGTCTAGTCACTCACTTGAACGTCCCGCGAAGATTTCGTGCTGTCGCCCTGCCTTGACGCCAGGATATAGATATCCCATGATCCAGAGCTTCGTTGACGAGTGACATGGCATTTTGGTAATCGGCTAAACTGAGTGCCTCGAATGCTCTCAGGAGGGTTATGTCCCCGACTGACAAACGAGTGGGAGTGTCTGATTCTGTTTCTGCGAAATTTAAGTCAGACACAAATCCAATGACAAGATAAAAAGGATGTTAGAGGCATACGAGCTCGAAAGCTTGCGAAGAAGGCTGAGATAACTGAGGAAGGCGGTAAGCTTGGGTCTTGGTTCTGCATAAAATGTAATGATTTTGAGGGCAAACAATTCGTCTAACAGGTTAGTATACGTACATCGAGGATCTCCGAAGCTTTCTCAGTGACGAGTTTCTTGATTAGTCGATCGACTGACCCTAGAGCGCTCGTAATCCCTGATAGGTCCAGCGAAGATGTCGTGATGAAATCTGAATTCTCGCGTGAAACAAATTTGTATGAAATAAAGGCTGACCCACCATCCAATGCGTCGTCAAAACGCTCAAGAGTCTCGTAAGCAATGCCACGACGATGTATTGCCTTGACATAGATCGGATCATGCTTTATTGCCTCGTTACAATCCTCCACAGCGAGATGAAGAATCTGTGGTGTCATTTTAAGATAGCCTTATACATTACAGTAAATATCTGTTCTGTCAGGCTCAAGTGAGGCGTAGTACGTACAGGCAGCCCGATTGGCATAGAAAGTGGCATCGTGTCTTGACGAGGCCTCAATAGCACGAGAATAGAACGATTCTGCAAGTGTGAACTCTTCGCTCTTGAAGGCTTTGTTGCCATCTTCCTTGAACGCTTGCGCAAGAAGGTCACGCTCCTTGACCGCATGTAAATGAGGTTCTTCAAAGTAAAGATGTTGCACGTGAACACATACTCTATCCGGGAGATCTAAGGTGAACCGACTGTAAACTGACCACTCTGCCTTCAGAGAGGCAACCTAGCGAGGGCAGAAGGTCAATTTTGAAATGATTGGTCTCGATTATCAACAGCATCACCTGTCTTTAATGGAATATCAAAGTTTAGAAAGAGTAGAATAGGGTTCTGGCACGCGACATACAATTGAGTTTCTTTCAACTTGGCTAGGAGGCTCTGTTCAACAACGCTAGCCTCCTCCCTAAAGGAAGCCTGAGCAACGTTCAGCTGCTCTAGGTCATGACTCAATTTATTTTGAGCCCTAATAATCTCTAGTGTCTTGATGAGCAATTCATGCTACAGATCTTACACTTCAGCGAATGACGATCGCAATTATTATTCCATCAATACGCACTGCATTTCCATTGCTGTCAAGCCATTGCTCTACCTCCATCACAAGCCCAATTCTATCCCGTTCTGAGAGCGTAAGGTTCCACGATACGACCAGCTTCTTTAACAAGCTAATTGCAGCTTGTTCTGTGACACTCGACTCGGATGATTCACCCTCTACGATCAATTTCACGGCAGAATTGAGTATGAACGGTTCTCGGCACATTGGACATGCGTTGGGATTCATTCCACGAAGACAGCTATCGATGATTAATGTTTAAGCGCCTAAGAAGAAAGAAACGGACGTACTCTCTGCAAAATACATGGCCACATGGGATGGCGAAGGGTGGACGGGAGTCACTGTGGCCGCTGGCAGTGAACGACTCAAAACATATATCGCAAGAGCTCGATGGGTCAAGAAGCAAAGGCATGCCTAACAACTCGTCAAAGATCTGAACGTCGTGATATTTAGACGCCAGCGCCGATAGGGACAGTGACCCAACATTGTTGCCAACAGTGCCGTGCACCGCCACGGAAGTCAAGGATTGAATGATCTAATCTAATCAACCTTGTGGAAATGGACCTTGACACCTACGCGGTGACTTGAACTCTCCTTCTCTATTGCTAGCTGCACTTCTTTTCACGTTTCTTCATACACACGTTTTCCCATTGTTAGGTTGCCGGATGCGGTGGCTCGCTCAATTTTAATCTGCTCTGTACCACGCCACCGTTCCAAGATTGAATGGAGAAGTCAATCAAAGCAGGTGTAGCACAAGTCGCTCGTGATGAGATGAGCAACTTGAGCAAGCTTGATACCATCCCCCATCCTGACACACAGTTCTAAATACGAGGTATCTACAAATAAAGGCTGAGAGTCCGAGAATGACCGAAGCTGTATCTATCCAACCGAATTCGTGCTTCTCACGTTAGACAAGAACCTGGCAACTTCAATATTTTCCCCCCTGGTCTTCAAATACGCCTCCAACGCAGTGTGCGCTTGTTTGCGTGCCTCGAGTAGTGGTCTGATCAGCTTTCTCATGGGTATCGCGAGCACGTTTCTTGTTGGAGGTAAATCCTGGGTATCTTTCATAGGACTGCCACCGTGGCCAGCAGCCTCTTGTTTCTTTTTGATGAACCTGTTTGGAGGAGGAGCAGGTGGGCGATAATATTTTTCCAAATCTTCCGGGCTGGCCGGGCACTGGGGAATGAGACCGAGATAAAGTTTGTGTAGGGACAGCAGTGTCTTCAGCCTACATTGAAGAAGAATAAATTAACAGAACCCGTAGAAGCAGGCCGATTTCACCTCTTGTAATTTCCTATGTCAGATAAAAGACAACTCAGATAGACACGGATTAACTGGGAAGATCCACATACCATAGACAAGGGCGTTATGCCACCGTACGAGCAAATACACACTACTATACACAACACCTAGCGTCGTCACCATCCGTTTCAAGCTCCCTACCAGTCCCGCTTGCGCAGTCTCGCCTGCTATAAACTTCCACACTGACTCCAAACCCACATATTTCCTCAAGACTCCAAGCATCGCACCCAGCCCAACTCCGAGCCCAACTCCGCCAAAAATTGCTTTGAATTGTGCCTCCGCCTCAACCTCACCCTCCTCTGCAAGTACTTTGGCAGCGAGCTTCCCAGTGATATAGGCCGGGATATGTAGTAGCATCGGCGGGAGGAAGAGGATGAAGCTGAGGAAGGCAAGCGGTACATGCAGAACAGTGCGTAGGAGACGGATAAATAGGGGCTTGGGGTTGACAGGGAGGAGCGAAGCAAGAGAGGAGTGAGAGATACCAGTATAGTGCAGTAGCGAGTAATACTTAGTAAGAGCGGTCTTTGTAGCATCCAAGCTGGCCGATGATGACGAGGAAGTAGTAAAGACGTCTACGAGACTACACGGAGGTGAGTTGATAAAGAGCTTGCTCAACAATGTAACGAACCTCTGAGAGACTGTTAACCAGTCCTTGAGGGGAACGTTCGCAGGATCCTCATAGATGATGTCTCGAGCCATTTGTGCCGCATAGAGAGTATCCCTAGAAACAGATGATTAAGTCTCATAGACAGTTAAAAAGGAATGAACGCACCAATCTGGTGCACTAATGGTCATAGCCCGCATTTGCCTCTCAATCTCACTCGTAATCTGCTTGACAACTGTTTTGGTCGCGGCTTCAACGTCAGCACCTTCTCTGAATATTTCTTGCATGTATGTCTCGACCACGACAGGTTCACCGTATCTAAATTTATTGAATAGGATCTGCAAACTGACGATAAGCCTACTAACCTCACATAGACCTGATTCACGATTAGTGCACAAGGGAAGGTCGCATTGAAAGAACGCCTACCCGACTCTGATAGCGCGCTTTGTCCGTATAGACAATCCCCACCGGCACAATAGTCAGCTTCTTTGATTTCACATCCTGTTCGCGGGTCCACTTCACGTAGTCGACTGCAGCCCATGCCGCGCCAGACATTACTTGCATAATGCTGGGTAATGTGTAACTTGTACCTTCTGGAAACACGCCGATGACATCCCCATGTGCAAGAGCCATAGATGACTCGCGGAATAGGCTAGTCTGCGGCGAGACTCCATTCCCGTTCCCGTTATTGGGATTTCGCTTGACAGGTATAGCACCTGAGGACAACATCACGGCACGCACTAAAGGATTCGCAAACATTGATGACTTGGCCCAGAAGGATAGGTAGCGCCGGTAGGGTATCGTCGCGGCTACGTTGGAGACCTAATTGGAAAAAATGGCAACAAAATAACAGAGTTCTCACCCAATGTAGCGATGTCAATGATCTCGTTGTGATGCGTTGACGCTCTGTTACGTTATTTCAGAATACGTCCTATCCGTAAGAGAAAAACAAAGTTCAGACAAAATATGAAGAATATTTAGAAGACAGTTGAGGTTCTGAACAGCCACAGAAATCGAAACGCATACATGATGAGCGGCCCGTCTCTGGTGACATTTTCCTGTCCTTCAACATAAACGTCAGAATAGAACCCTCCGAGAGACCAATCAGATATTTTGCGAAGAACACGATAGACAATCTTGAGTTCCATTGACAATTCACGAACTTGGAAAGAATTCGAACTGGATTCCAGATAGAATGATCGTCCCTCGATGGCCGTTCAGCTGGGAAGAGGGAGCCGCTTTAATGAGAGAGATTGAAGACAGCTCAGGAGAGCGTGTAGAAAGGGTGAACGTACATAATGTGTTGAAGAGACCAAGTAGAAACTGGAGGATATGTAGTGACGCAATCAGAATAAAGCAGTGACAACCAGGTCACCCCGTCACGGAGAATCATGCGGAAAACCTGGAAATTGCTCTTGGGTGACCAATTTGCAACCCACGCATATGCATCTACACCAGAGTAGTAGAAAGTGCACACCTTGGATCATCTGAAGAAAAAAAAGCTCGTAAGTACTCCGCTCAAGCTAGAGCTTCAGGGCCTCAGAGCTACTTGGTCAGACACCTGTCAGCTTTATGTATATAATCGCCGTCCGCTTCTTTCTCATCGCTATCGCGCTGGCCTCGAGGCATCATTCGCAATAAATCGAATACTAGCTCTTCTCCATACTCATGCCATTTGTTATCCGCCCATTGAGCGAATGCGACATATTCTGCGAGAGTTTCACGCTGGAAAACGTTCCATGTGGCCATAGCTTTTGTAAAACGTATGCCAATCTCGGGCCTCGGCGCCACTGATTTGTTCAAGCAACCTTTTCGTTTGATAGATGCCTTTCAAAAGCTGACTCTCGCTGTCTTATGCGTCGCGAGTCGTTCGTGCATGATGGTGCTGCTACGTTATCCACCGGAATCAGCGTGGGCATGGAATTATGGTCTACTAGTAGTCGACGGGCCGATAATGACAATGTATGTAATTTTCTTTCGACTTTCCATTTCGTTTGCCGTAACGGTCTTCAAGAATAACCAACAACGTTCGACTGGGGAAGCGACCTGCAACGGCTTCCCTCTGCCATCGCAAATTACACAGTGGTTCCGGAGGCTCACTGTGTCTACGTGGTGATCTGCGTTGGCGCGTGCTTGTACTGGCTATGGAACAACATAGACAACACCACCATCACTATGGGTGTCGGGTTCAATGCACGCCTTTCTGGGGACTATTTTGCCTACCAGGTTGGGGTATCGCGGATCTTCGCATTTTCGCCACACTAAGCCGATATACCTATTTTTCGGGCTTCTTTAACTTTCAAGGCCTTAACGCCATTCTGACATAAAATTATGTTAGTTCTTGGTACCAGGAGCTATATGCGCATTGCTCGTCAAGTTCTCTATTCTGTGCGAAGGAGAATTCTTCCTATTCTCTCGAAACTTGTCTTGTTGCTATCTTGTAGTATAGAAATGATGAATCTTAATATGCTATGTGACAAGCTACTACTTTTTTTTTCGATACTACGGACAGGATGAACAACTACAAGGGCCACGAAATCCCTCGCCCCCCCCCCCCCCCCCCCCCCCCCCCCCCCCCCCCCCCCCCCCCCCCCCCCCCCCCCCCCCCCCTCTTCCACACTCTTCTAACATCCTCACCCATATCCCTTCTTACACAT
>JAGGAR010000091.1:0-27967 GCA_017657315.1 Termitomyces sp. K1Ag | reverse complement strand
CCTTCTACAATCACATGCTATCTAATTCTATTGGCCAAACATGTGATTGTATACTTCTATTCAGTTTATTCACATGTGTTCCTTATGTCTCACATTTGATTTCTTTTCTATTCAGTTTATTCACATGTGTCTTTATTCAGTTTTATCACATGGATCATTTATCTCCTAGTATATATACCTAGGTAGATTCACCTGAAGCCCTCAGTTTCTGACTTAGGACTTCAGGTTAGTATTTCACTTATCTTCAATACACTCAGTTTCTGACTTAGGACTTCAGCTTTAGTGACTATTCTGTCCCCTGTGCTTTGCCTGTTTCTAACACTGGTAACTCAGTTGAGAGGGTTGTGAACCTTCCACGTTTTTAGTTCAAAGCACCATTAGGAAGATTTCTCAGCTATGCACATCGGATGGGCTTTCTTGCAACATGATTAATTTTCCGGGACAGGAATAAGAAGAAAAGGAAGACTAATGTCGGAACTTACTTGACTTTGGCTTAAATAGTAAAGTTTGAGCAGCTCGGTCTTTTCTGTAGAAATTGATCCTTTCCTAGTGCCTAAGGAGGCAAGTTATGGAGGAGCATCTTGAAGGAAATACCAAATGGGGAGAGTGGATTGGACCCATCACATCAAGGCTGTCAATTGTTCTTGACTGCAATTAGTGGTTGTGACAATCATCACTTAGAATAACGGAAGTTCGGTACTTTCACAGTTGGCATGTTCTCAGATAGTGGTTGGACCAGCGCAGCCCAGCAATCAGAAAGAATCAAAGGTCTGTATGCGCCCATTTCTGACATGACTACCGTGACAGTACACTGACACCACCAGCTCAATGCCAAATTCTGCCAAAGACAGATCATTGAGATATGCAGTTTTACAAAAAGGATCTGGACATACAACTTGAACTCTCATCATGATGTAACTAGCTCTTGAAGTAACAGGAACCTATGGCGCCAGATGACACACACACACAAAAAGGATCATCGACAATGGGTCTGAGGCTAGAGATGGATCAGGAGGTGTGTACGCTCGCTTGCATTTTTGATGTAGTTGTCACCGCCGCAAAATGGAACTCTGCAGAGTTGACCCTGCCAGTGCTGGATCCTTGTTGAATCCCTTTGTGAACTTTCAGGCTAGACAATGACACCTCACCATTCACCGTGGCAACCTAATCACAATGTACCAATTGAAGTTGGGCTGGCAGGAATTCACGGTCGATTTGATGACATTCGTCACAAACTGGCCTGTGGCTGGTCCTATAAAAACTTCAACTGATACATTGACTTAGCCTCATGCGATTTTACTCCCTCCTTCCATGCCAATGTCTAGGACTTCACCTTCTGCCCCTCCACCAACTCAGGCTCAGACTCGGACTCGGAATTATTATCAACAAGCAGCCATGCTGCCTAGCTACCACACAGATCTGTCTCCTCAATCTATGTGCCACTATCGTGCAGATTCTCACTGATCGTATCTGTTAGATGGTCTTGGCAAGACCCAAGTTCATGTTTCGGTTGATGCCTTGCCAATGCACTGTGAAGACGACGGCTCAGAGCTTGAGTATGTCAACAATCTAAACAATGTCAAGCAACAGAATGATGTAGGCTATGAGGGTTAGCAGCCATGCTCTTCGGAGGTTACAGTATATCATTGCACTTGTCTGAATTTTCAGCATGTAATGATCTTTTTTGGTGATAGAGGGATGGCTCAGACTCCAGACCTATAATTCCCAAGTCTCGGCATGATTCCAAGTCATCATTACATGGGACCACCCTCAGTGATAATGCCAAATCAGAATTATTGGCCATGATAAGGCATTCACCCTTTTGAACCAACCACATGCAGATCCCCTCTGATGTGCACGATGACGATTCTGCCATTGATCCCTTCTTCTCTCAATCTCAACCCATGGTGGCCCATCCACCCAGCAATAGAAACTTTGTATGTTGAACTCTATTGCATATGTTACTCTGAACCAATTCTAGACTTCTATGGCTCAGGTTGGACCAATGTCACACTCTAGTCCTTCCATGGTCAGTCAGTCTGCTGCTACCTGCCAAGTAAGTTGTTTGCATATGTTTTTCAAGTCCCAAGACAGTGATTTGACTATCACATAGGTCTCTGTTCCCTTCCAATCACCCCACCTGCTGGAGGTGGCCCCTCCTGTTACCCCTCCTACTCACGTTCTTGAGCAAGGGTGTCGCACTGGCAATAATCGCCGCGTAAGTTGACATGATACTAATGAGGGATATTTGTTGATCCTTCCCAGTTTCATACAATAACACCATCTACTGTCCAACCAGTGAATTATTTTTTCCTTGGCCTGTGATTGACTGCAGAACGTTCTCAGGGCCCACCTCAACCAACAAAACAGTGTGAACAAGTTCATGATGCAGGCATCTCTCATGAGCAACGTACTGGCACATCTTCTCAAGAACACCATGCAAGTCAAACAGAAACTACTCCAAACTCAATGATGGTAAGGATTTTCATTCATTTGCTCTAGCCTTCTCGACTCATAATCCTGAAAACTTCCAGCCTGAGGCCTTGTTGTTTGTTGGGCTCTTTCCACACCTCCAGACAACCCCAGAAACACAGGAAGTTCTTGATGTGTTTGAAAGAAACCCGTTTGATGTGGATTCGATGGATTTATTGGAACGTCGCATGCGTGATGTGCTAGTCACTTTGCTTTCTATGAACAACAACCTTCAGGATTTGATTGGAACTCTTATATTCCATCTTGGAGGCAGAACTACGAGTGGTCTTGGAGGAGATTCTGTGGCTGCCCCAGCTACCAGGACTTGTGATGTGTGGTAAGTGCATTAAGTTGACATGTTGATAACTGCCTTTCTAAATCTAGCCAGTCAATCTATTTTCACCTGTTGAGATGCTACCTGTGAGCTACGAGGAAAACGACAAAGGGGTGTTCATCAGTGTAGCCATGTTCCTCTGTCCTCCCCACCTCCATCCGTCACCAATCTCAAAGTCCTGTCTACCACCTCATCAGCACCTTCAACTACAGCGCCTTTACCACTGTTCCCATCAACTAGTCCCTCCACCAAATCTCCTGGCCCCTCGACTCGATTTACTGGTCTGTCTACATCTCCTGAGCCCTCTACTCGATTTCTCAGCCTATCCACCCAGTCTCCTGGTGAGCCCTCTACTTGATTTGCTGGCCCATCCACCCAGTCTCCTGGCGGGCCCTGTACTTGATTTGCTGGCCCATCTACTCAGTCTTCCTAGGGCCCCTTGACTCGATATGCTAGGCCATCCACCCAGTCTTCCTGGGGCTCCTCTACTCGATTCACTGGCCCGTCTGCCCAGTCTGCCAGTGCCTCTATTCAAATCCAGGCTGCTGGTGCCTCTACTTCAAGTCAGGCTGCCAGTCCCTCTACCCAGGCTGCAGGTTCCTCCTTTCTTCATCCTACCCCAGGCCCCTCTCATTTTGATGAGAATGATTCTGAGTTATCGAAGGAAAAAGACCTAGAAAACCTGGAGAAAAGCAGGCTGGTTAAGGTCCTCCACATCTTTGGTCTCACACACCCAGTATGAGTAATCTGCACTGATGCTCTTATCTTGCTGCACTGCGCTGTGTATGATTTTCTTGCCGCCCCACATTGTGTATGACTTCTTGCTGCCCCATGTTGTGTATATTTTCTTGTGTCCCACGCTGTACATATGTGTTATTTTCTTGCTATGGATGCTCCGCGTCTCCCAGTATTTATTGTGTATGTGATTTTTTGAAATACATGTTGCGTATGCCCAGTGAGAACTGGCTCTAAATCAGCTCTGATGCCAATGAAATCTGCTGAGACAGGTTGTGATGGCGAGAACTGTCTAAAACGTTACCAAAAATCATCATAGCACATGTTTCAAGTTGCGTTCGTTATGTATTTTCATCAATCTATCTTCTCTACTCGCTGCCATACTACAATGAATGTTGTCTGACTGTGACATTGTTATCACACGATGATTGCGAGTCAGTGGCAACCATTGTAGGCAATTGAATGAATTATCTCTTATTATGATTTACATAATTGCAGTGTTGCCATCCCCTTCCCAAGGCTTAGAGAGTATCACGTAAAGATGGGGTTCGCCAATGAGTGTGCCCATCCAAATCAACATGAACGTCGAACCTCAATATTTAATCTCAAGAATCATTGCTAACCTGGACTTTGACGGTGGCCACGGAGTACCCAGTCTGCACATAAGTTCAGAACAAGCCGCCTTCACATCGCATGGCAAGCGTGTGGATCAGGTGTTTGAACGTGTGAAGGGGCTTGGAACAAGATGACAAAAACAGCCAGGATGTTCGACACGCGCTATTTCCTTCACTCATGCGTCTATTCACAATTGGTTTTTTGTTACCCCTTGATAATATATTAGTCTTGTGAATCCTACTATCCGATCTTTGCCCCAAGACTTTATCATATCATGAGAGACGTGTTCAGTCATGTTATCTTTAGGCTGATCTCATATTTCAGCACCTGGGAAGGCACCACAATGTAAATTTTTCAAGCATCTGAGTACATTACAACCTTGATTATGCTATAGAGGAGATTTTTCTGCGCTGGTGAAGGGATTGGGTGTACATTGAGGTTGTGGTGGGTGATACAAGTTGACAGTAACGGTTTTAATTGGTGAGCAATTAAAGGGCTTCTACCTTTTGAAATATGCATTGGGCACTGGTAGAACTGACAGTATGGAACTGCCAAAGACCCCTCCTCACACTCTTGCACCATCCCTCACCAATAGCCCAAATCCACCACCTCAGACTTACGGCACACCTCGACGATGGAAAGCTCCACCCTCGACTCAACTTCAGGGCATCAGAAATCTGAAGCAATCCATCTCCAAACTCTCTGACAGTCTAATTTCGAAGCTCAAGCTATCATTCATGCCAGATTCATGGCAGACCACTCTCATCTCAAGGATACAACAAGGGTACGACAGCATCTTTGTCGCGGGTACTGAGTATGGAAAGAGCCTCATTTTCGAAGGACTTGCCACCACAGGTGGATCTGAAAAGACTCTCATCATCATCAGCCCCCTCAAGGCTCTTGAGCGTGACCAGATAAGCTGTATATAAGAGAATCTCTCAATACAATTTCTCACTCTCTTTTCAGGTCAATCAAGCTGTGAAAAAGAGGATATGTGGAATTCACATCAATGAAGACAATACAAAGACCACAGAACTCTGAAAGGAGGCCCGGACCACTGCTCAGATGATTTACATCTCACTGGAGATGGCGCTCTCTTCCAGTTTTATTAAACTTTGGAAGGATTCAAAATTTTGCAAGCGTGTGCAGGCCATGATCATGGATGAGGCACATTGCATTGATAAATGGGGTGAGGAATTTAGACCAAAGTATCGTGAACTTGAGATGCTACAAAGTTTCACTGGTCAAGAGGTACCATTTGTTGCTTGTACCGCTACATGTACCACTCACACATTTGATATCATTTGGAAATCGCTGGATTATGGAAACAGACCATTTTAAGGTGTTGGCTGTGATTGAGCCAACCTCTTTTGAGAATGTTGTGTCCTTCAGAACACAAAGAACCCAATCCTTGATGTCTTAAACCTTCTCCCTCCCATAGACCTTTGCAAGCTCAACCCTGCATCAAAGTTTTGGCTGGTATCAGCTGGGAAAGCCTGGAAGAGCCTGTCCAGTGACCTCCAGAGCCATGGTACTCCAGACAAGGTATACTGCTGTCTAGTGCTGTGTAGGACTGTCTAGGACTGGCTAGTAATGGACAGAGTTTGGATTCCAACTGAAGAGAATGTGCTTGCTGATGCCACTTCCTGTTTCCAATACAGCAGATTGTTCCAGCTTGTTCCAGACCTTCTCCATGCACCCTCATCTTGGAAATCCCACCTCATTGGTATGAAGCACATGCTAACCTCTCACCTCAAGCAACCTTCTATTTGTGGCATGGATTGGCAGCTAGCACCAGGAAAACCTATTCAACTGGACAGAAGTCCTACATCAACTTCTGCTGCCTCACCCCAGGCATGCTCAGTGAGCCAGGCCATTACCTCTCCACCACAGATTGGGCTATTGTCAAGTGGGTATGCTCCCTCAGAGATCGGGCTCTCCAGCCCAAAACCATTAAAAGCTACATCTCCACTATTTGTTCCATCCATGTCAATGAGAGTCTCCCATTTGATGCTTGTGAATCCAAAACAGTGTGTAGGGTCATCCAGGGTATCATATCACAGGGAGCATGAGCACAGCCACAAGCAACCCATCATACTTGAAATCCTTCAACAGCTCACATTAGTAGCAGGTGATCTCTCCAACCTCTTCAAAGCATTCTTTGATGCAGCATGCAAAACTGCCTGAGCTGGATTTCTTTACTGTGGCAAATTCACACTTGGTCAAGGTGAGAAGTTTAGCCCCATATCTCATCTCACATGTGGATGTGTCACATTCCTCCCTTCCTTTGAGTCTCCTTCCCATGTTAGAATTGACCTCCCTGCATCAAAAACTGACCCATTCCACAAAGGCATCTCTATTTTGCTGGCAAGAGCACCCCTGAATTCATCCACTTGCCTTGTCTCTGCACTCCATAGGCTATTCTTGGTCAATCACAAACTACAGGATGCCCCACTCTTCACAAACTCAGATGGTTCCCCCCTTTCCCATGAAATCTTCATTTCAACACTCAAGCAACAGCTCCTAGACTACAGCATTGACCCTTCACAGTTCTCAGATCATAGCTTCCACCATGGTGCAGCCACCACCACTGCTGCAGTAGGCTACACTGAACATGAGATTCAATACCTGAGTTGCTGGCATAGCGATGCATACAAGCTGTACATTGACATTCCCCAGAAGTGGATTTTGGGCCTCTCTTCACATCTCCACTTGACTACTTCTCATGTGTACAACTTTGAGCCTCTGTCTCTTCTGTTCCCTCCTTTTGTGGCTTGAGTGTGGTTTCCCTCTCAGAATCTATACAAGAGAGCTAGGGTGACCAAATAACATCTATTTGCTCAAAAATTACTCAGAGACATTAGATATTGCATGGTATCAAAGAGATCCCTCCTCTCCTTGTCCACCTCTTCCTTCTCTACTGTTCTCTCACATCAGGAGCCAACATATAGATGTGATGATCAAAAGCCTTTGATTAATGTCTATGTAAGCAACACAATCCTCGCTCAATCGTGCTTTACATGATGCAACCACCCCTTGTCATATCACACCACATTGTCACATTGATGACAATGGCCTCCATTGTTTTGGACATCATATATAGTTCTAGCTACCACTTCACCCATGCTTCCTTTTCCCCACTCACATAGAGCTCATCAGATCTGTTCCATACACATGTCCTGCTTCCTTTTCTCCACTCACATAGAGCTTGTCAGTCCTTGGACTCAGCTTTTTCTCTCTCTCACCCCTCATATCCACTTACCTCTCTCATTGGCTTCTTTTCTTTCCTTTCACATAGCACTTGTCTCATAGTTTACTCACCTGTGCTGGCTTGAGTGTGGTTTCCCTCGTAGGATCCATGCGAGAGAGCTAGGGCAACCAAATAACATCTATTTGCTTGCAAATTACTCAGAGACATCAGATATTGCATCATATCAAAAAGATCCCCTGCTCCTCACTCCTCTCCTCATCCACCTCTTCCTTCTCCACTGTTCTTTCACATCAGGAGCCGACATAGATCTAGACACAATGTGTAAGTATGCTGATCCCCAGAGACATATAAACAAGACTAGATTATATGTACCTAGACACAATGTGTAAGTATGCTGATCTAGGTACAAGTATGATTAGTATATATGTAAGTGTAAGTATAGTAATGTGCCTCCAGAGACATATAAATGAGACTGGAGATACTTGTGTGCGTTGAGCAATATATGTAAGTAGTCTGGACAAAGCAGTTGGTCCTGTGGTGGCCCTGTCAATCATGTGCACAGTACCCTTCACATCCATCATGCCCACGATGTTCCAACATTACAAGTCCCCATGGCCAGATGACATTTGGCAGGGGCAGGTAACTACAGCCTGAATCACATAGCACACTGGATTATACTTGACTCAGGAAGGTAGGACAACACTCAACAGACATACCTTCATAGTCTAGACACAAAAATCTTACTGTAGAACATGTGCAACAATAACGAGAATGATGACATTAGTTGTCAGCATTTGCTGGGCAGGTAACAGCCAGATAACGGCAGATAAATACCCAGTCATGTGGTAGGTAAACCAAATTGTGAACCTGCCTATCAATATTGAAATTAGCTTGTTTAGTCACAGCTACAGTAGCCATTTCAATCACCATGAGCTGTAAAAACTGTTACAATGTGCAACTCCATGCATAGTTTTATGTCATTATCAATTGTAATGCAGTCCTGGTGACACTGGTATGGAGATGAATACTAAGCTTGTATGGTCCATGGATGTAATGTATGTATGTTATGAGAGAGAGAGCAGACAATCATGAGCTTGATCAAGGTGAAAGATCCAAAGGAAAGCGTCTACAAAAGAGAAGGAAATATCAAGTCCGTGTAAGATAATTGTACTAGGTGTATAAGACTGGTGAGTGACAGACAGAAGCTCAAGTCTGGCTGAGTAAAGCCCTGTCAATCGCTGCGTTGATAGTAGCTTTGCGTGTTGTCAAGTCCATGCCGAAGACCTCCTCCAACTGACGACGAATTTCGCGCTTAGTTACAGTATTGAGATCGGCGCCACGGAGAATATCTTGAACAGCCCGGTCAATGTCCACATCGGTTGGGGACGCAGGCACGTTCAAATTGTCAGGGCTGCCTGTCAAAGGAATAGGCATGTCGAGGTAGTTCGTTGCAGGCCGTGAAGGTGCGGGTTGATGGAGTAAACTACCGGTTTCGCCCATGCGGAAATTCGACTGGGGAGTATTGCGCCCTGAATTATATCCCGGTGGAGGATGTATGCCTACCTGCGAAGGTGCTGGAGAATAGCTTCGCGGGTCGTAATAGGTTTCACGGCCATATATTGAAGCAGTATGGGACTCGGCGTAGCCTCCTTTAGCTTTCGTAGGTGGTACCCAGGAGCCAATACTATGATTCGACTCCTTGTCCCAGAGCTCGTTTTCCTATAGACATAATCAGGATATTCGGTACCAAACTTTATTTATGATCGATTGATTGACTTACATAGTCAGTCCATGACTTGAGAGGGATAGATCGAGGGTCAAACTTCCCCTCGTCCTGGAAAAACATGAGATATAGAAGTACACAATGAGGTAACGAGTACGTACATGGACAATCATTTTTTTGCCTGATTCACCTAGGACAACACGAGTCTGACCCCATGAAAAGTCATCCATTCTCCAAAACGAATATAAAGGAAGGAAGAATGAGAAGGCAGGAATAGCAATGATGTAGAACGCCATCCATCCGATCATATCCCACTTGCGCCTCAGAAGGAAAACTGCCGCTTGCAGACCATAGATGGCCCCAATCAGAATCAGCGCCAATTTGGGAATAGGCTTGTCTTGTCCGACAACTTGGTATATCAGATACGCAATCTGCACATTTTAATAAGTAAACAAAGGCGGCTTTAAACTTGAAGGGATGGAAGAGGAACGTACGTAGAGAACGGTGACGGGCTGCGTCAAGGTAGATACCAGATCTATCATGACGATAAAACGCATAGAGAAACAACAAAACCCGCAAAGCTGCTCCAAGAAGATCAGCTCTCCAAGGTTGTGAACTGTGGAGTTGATCCAGCGACGGCGCTGTGACAACAAGACTTTCCAGTCATCAGGAGCGACGGTGTAAGCATGAGCATCCCGAACAAATTGGGTTTTAAATAGTGTGAAGTGTTTGAGGAGGAGCGTCGTAAGATATCTATCTTCTCCAAGGTGAAGCAAATTCTTCATGTGCAGGGTATCAACCCGATTCTCAGAATAGTCCTCAATTATCTGGTTGGAAATAAGGAGTGGCTTGTGGGTATCTGGCGTGCGGAGGCGATAGAGCGTGAAACAACCAGGAAGGCAGGTAACGGAACCGAAGAGGCTTTCAAAAGCTTTTGCCATGTGGTGAGAAATAAAATACTCATACACCTGTTTTGGGTGATCAGCTGAGCTAGGTTTAAGCCGGAATAAAAGACATTTACCTGCATCATAGTAATCAAAGACTGCTTGGCATTAGCCAACTCGGTTTCACCACAGACACCCAAGAGTTTCTTGTCATGTATCATCCTAGTTTATGGAATAAGGATGAATAGAATAAACCGATGAAGGGAGACTTACGCCGAAATAAGTCTATTGACCGAGAAAGGATCAACCGTCGTATCAGCATCGATCATGAAAAGATATTCATAGAATGTCGGATTAACACCAATGACATTCTTGATTTGGTGGTACATTTCTAGTTCCAGTGGGCTCATTGGGGTGTTGAAGTGAACCTAGAGAGTACATGAAGCCAACGCTTGGAGAAAAAACATTCGCTATCATACCTTGTTTAGGAAACGCATGATTAACATCTGCGAATCTCGTTTACCGCGGTTGCCAGGTCGCGATCTCTCTGTAGGCTTGCCAACTTTGACGACGACGAGGTACGGGACGACGTGGCCTGCGCATTCGTACAAACCAGAATAAACCTTGCCCATGTTGTGCTGTTTTGCTCCTTCTCCCAGCGACAGGAAGCTGAGGGGCTCCGGATCGAGGTTCGGATCCGCACCAAGTATGTCGAGAACGATTCTAGGAGTAGGGCGGTCATTTCCCGAGCCCACAATCATGCCGTCGCAGATGATTAAGAGAAGTTTGCGCTTATCATCATACTTCAACTGTGCCAGAGAGTCAATCGTCTTGCGCAGTGATGCGTCGCCTTCCGTGTAGCAAGGCACCTGGCAGATAACGAACTTGTCATGATCCTCAGGAGCACGCGGAGCGGCAAAGTTGATAGAAGCCAAAAATTTGAAACCGATGACCGTGATCATGATGATTGATAAACTGAGCAAGAGGTACGTGGAAAACTGGCACTGTGTTGAGTTGCGATTGTCGACTTGACCAATCGTAAACAGGTTCCGGAGGCAAATTTTCTGGCGGGCAAGAACAACAGGGTCGATTGCCAAGCCATCAAGCTGCTTCGTAATGTCTTTGCCTGCATTAAACTTGAAGACGTCGAGGACAGAAGAATCCATGAATTCCGTGTTTGTGGAGGGTGCTTGCATGCCAGATGGAGCCCTCACAGCTGGTGGGCTTGTGATGTAGTTGGTGACATCGTAGATGAGCCCATTGTAGATACCAACAGAACTGCCCTTGTTCGCCATGTTCCTGATTTCTTTAGGTGTGTAGCCAACGAAACCTCGCCGGGCAGCGTAACGCATCCGAACCATGCTCTCAAAATACCAATCAGGCCGCGAATCGTTGGTGAAAGCACGAAAATCATGGTAGACAGCGTTGGGGTCGGAGACATTCCTCGAGTCTAAAATGACGTATGGACTGACGTTGCCATCAACACCATTGCAGAGCGCGCTGACCTTTTTATTCACGACATGAATACAAAACTTATAGTTTGAATATGACAAAAAGCTTACTTGAACCGGAAAGAGATTATCCGCTATTTGGCCGCCATATTTGAGAATAGCCGAGGAAGGGATAACGCCAATGATCCGCTGGTGGGTAGCAGCGATATTGGTCAAGTCGAAGACTTCGCCTCGGATTGCTGTCAGAACATTGTTGGGTGACAATGTGCTCGAGTGGGATGCAAGCTCGTTGACATTGAAGACATGTTCCGTGGGGCAAATGAGTAAGTTTAGGAACCCAATAACGAAAATAGCACCGGCGCATGCCAACCAGATGAGAATGTTAAGAGCAAGCTTCTCCCTCCACGCCTGGCGTACGTCCATGCGCTTCATCCTCCCAAACCACGACAAGAACGGTGATGGTATCCAAAATGTCAACATCCAACACAAAGCAACCCACTTTCTTCGAGCTGAGCTCTCCTTCAGCACCTCTGTCGTCTCGCCGTCCTGAATTTCTCCAGGTAACACTTCCTTATCTGCCAGCAGAGCCTTCTTATTCTCATTTTGGAACATGTTGCGGGATGGAGCATATGACTCAGAACCGTAGTTTGTCATCGAGTCGTCGTGATCACGCTGACTAGTGAAGGGACTGCGACCATCGAAGTCATCGCTGCGTAACGACTTGTTCTCTTCATACTCGTCGTAGATATCTGCCCGCTGGAAGGGAGAAGCGTTGGAAACGAGGGGAAGAGCCTGATTGGATGCATTGTCTTGTTCGTTGTAACCTCCCCAAGGCACAGGAGATAATTCGCCTGGTTCCATGCCCGGCGATAGGTAGGGAGCATAGGGGTCACTGATCCCGCGCGAATTGAGTCCAGCGTCTGCCTCCGCATCCCGCAAACGGTTGCGCTTCTGTTCCTCGACATCACGAGAACGGATTTGATCTTCAAAAGTGTGAAAAGCCAGATGAGAGAGGAAAACCTGATACAGAATGTCAAAACAGATCCCCCCCTTACGGAAATAAGCGGGTTTACCTTGTGCTGGCCGATAACGAGGTCTCTCTCTGTCAATCCGAATGTCGTTCTCGACTGCTGAATCTTCTCCACTGGCTCACCCTCTAACACACCTGCTGCTTCCAAACCAGCCGAATAGCGCTCACAAAACTCCTCTGGGGTCATCCCAACCTCGAATACATTGATCGATCGCTTCGCAATCTCCACCAGGCCAACGCTGCGTACTTGGCCTTTCACGCTCCTCCCTTCCAGCTGATTTGGAAGTTGTGAATCGTTGGGATTGATACAGAACACAAACCACGCTTGCGCCTCATCCAAAGTCTCAAACAGCGTATCCAGCGCCGCCTTGAACTCACCCGCAACACAAGGGGCCCCTCCAGGGGGAACCTCTTCAGCCTCCTCCTTATCGTCGGCGCCGTCTCCTCCCTCCCGAAGAGTTGGTAAACGTTTGATCGTGTGTTTCCTCCGTGTTGATGGCGCACGCATAGGCTTGACTGCCTGTTGCGCAGCGACAATCGTATCTTCATTCCTCGGATGTGCCTGTGTTGCAATAGCCTTGGCCGAGAAGAGGCCTTTGACGAAGGGATTCATAGACCCCGAGCCTTCTTGACCATCAGTACCCCGGAGAAGTGAAACGAAGTCTGGATTGAGTGCATCAAGGTTACGAGCAAGGAAATTCTCGGAAGAATATGTGACTGGTCCATTAAAGTGATGGACTGTAAAAGTGAGATTTCCATTTCGGTCACTGGACCCGGTCTTGAACGACGAGTGATTACCCCAACGTTTCTGGAACGCCTCAACCATTGTCTGATCTGTCTTACGTGGGGCGCGGCGCGCCTGGTCATCCATGATATGAATAAGTCCGCCGGGCCTGTGCTGCAGAAGGCGGACGCACTCGGCGTTATCAAAGTAGGAGACTTGTGGGACGAGACGCGAAATACCCTCACTGTTGTATTCAGCGACGTGGCTCTCGAAAAGCCTCTTCTGGCTCCAGCCCTGCAATCGCTCGTTCGCAAAATTGACACAAAACTGGTCAAGTGAGTTGGCACGGCTAGTCATATTTTGAGGTCCAGGGAGGTCGAAAAGACCGATAAAAGTAGAAAAGTCATCCTTGCAGAGGCGCTGATTGATGTGTTCGTTGAGCCATGCAAATAAAAGGGAATAGAGGTTCTTCGCGAGGTCGTCACGGTTGTCTGAAGCGCCATCGGGGTCTAAAAAGACTGTGCACAGCTCCTTTTTCATCAGCTTGGTTTTGTATGATAGAGCGGACTCGAGGGCAGACGGTGGAACGCCTAAAAACTCGGCGACGATGTTAAGAAGATCCGTGTTGCGTACCACAGCGGCATCTTCGTTCCGACTTCGATCAATTGTGAATTCAAGATTGCCGAGGTGCAAAATCGCAGCGACGAGCTGGCATGTCTGCGCGACATGGCGCTTTGAAAGCCCAATGGTCTTGAGGGCAACCTTGAGCTGTTCAAATCGTAATTCATCATCGTCTCGACCTCCATTCAATCTCCCAGCAGCATTACGCTGACCGAGATACCGGTATGCCGTCCTGTCAAGGAGATGAAGATGCTGTCTCTCTTCAGGGGATGCACCCGCGACGAGGTAGTAGAAGATATGGAAGTTGCGCTCGCCTGAAGGTGCGCCGGCGACGCGATTTCGCTCCAGATAATAATCGAGTGTTTTGACACCGCAGAGTCGACCGCGCTCGCTAAACTGCAACTCAGTATATTTTCCAAAACGAGACGCATTGGGATTGAAAAGAGTTCGAGCGTTTCCAAATGTCTCGAGCACAAACTCGGAGGCAGGGACCTGGGTAGCAAGTTTGGACCCCTTTTTTCCTGGATTACTGACGCTCAGTTCCAATAGCGTTTTAATAGCCAGACGACGGTTCTCCGACTTTCCGCTGCCTGTTTCTCCCCTGATAGGATTGAGACCGTGTATGAAACAATAGATGGTACGACTACTTACCTGAAGATGATAGTCTGGTCCTGGGTCGTGCGCCTCATGTGGTAGTATGCATTATTCGCTAGTTGGAAGATATGCGGAGGAAGGGACTGCTTGTGCTCTGAAGTATCGCGATACTCGGCAGCATATTTGTGCAGAACGGAATCCGAGTTTGAAGCCACATATTTGTGGGGATTGAGAGCGACCAGGCCTGAGGTTCCAACGCCGCTGTAGATGTTGTCGGTCATGAACCTTTCTCGAAGGCATGCGACGATGAGATCGTCCGACGCAGGAGACAGCTGGGAGAGGTCGGTGACGGCCTCGAGCCGCTGGTGGGCGTTCATGGCGGTTCTGGTGTTTGGCGGGCAAGGAGGCCGCTCCTGGGACTTGCAAAAGAAGTCGCAGCGTAGCCGTTGCACGGTGACCAACTTTATTCCCACGCATTCACGTGCCGGCCTCCCTTGAAACACTCTATTGATACGAACGACCTATTTACTAGCACTATTGACCAACCCTGCTTCCTGGGCCAAGGAGTAAAAGATGGACTCCTTGTTTGCTAACAGTATTTCCGGTGTCTCGAATTCTGCGACCTGTCCAGAAAAATCAGAAGACGTTCCAATGCCAGGGAAAAGTGCCCACCTTGCCAGAATCCATTACTAGCACACGATCCGATTCAATGATCGTATTGAGACGGTGCCTACCAGGTCATTCGTCAGCCAAACCATAAGCAGTCATACTGCATATGCGTACGCGATAGTGAACATCGTGACATCCGCAAAAGCAGGTCCACGAATGATTTCTTGGATGGCTTGGTCGGTATCTAAATCAACGGCCGATGTGGCTGCGAGGAAGGATTGAGAGCCCGTTTCTAAAAGGTAGGCGGAGACTTTACCTTCGTCTAACACCAATATTTTTGACTACAATTCAAGATCAGTTGGATTGACCGCAGAATGAGCCCAAGCCTCATAATACCTTGCGAAGCAGAGCTCGAGCAAAACACAACAGTTGTCTTTGGCCCGAAGAGAGAGACGAACCTCCCTCTCTTACCGGTGCGTCCAGACCTTGCGGCAGGGTGTCTACATAATCCTTCAGATGTGCCTAGCACACGCTCAGTACGATGTTTCAGAGAAACCGATTGATTACTGACCTGGCTCAAAGCAGTCCAAATATCTACATCGGTGTGTTCACCAACAGGATCGATATTTTCTCTCAGAGTACCCTCAAATAGATCAGGGGACTGAGGTACGATAGAAATGTTGGAGCGGACTGTTGGTAAGAGGTCACTTGGCGTCAATTTCTCAATTGCAGAGAGGGCATACGATCATGCAAGCCAACCGTGGTGATGTCCACAGAATCGATAAGGATCGTACCCTCTGCGGGTTCAATAATGCGGAAGAGAGCAAGTAACAGCTAAGAGTCAAAGATAAGCACCATAGCGGTTACAAGAGGCGGAGACACCAACAGACGACTTTCCAGCACCAGTCCGGCCACAGACTCCAATTTTTTCCTTGGGTTTCTACACATGCGTCAAAACAGAACAGGAAACAAAGGGTAAGAGGATTCTCACAATAACTAATGAAATATCCTTCAGAACAAAATCGAGTTCCGGACGATATCTCGTGGAATAATGGCTAGGCTAATGATCAGAAACACCAGAGATGGAGATACACTCGCCATACCGAAATTCAACCTCTCCATTAGAGGGCCACACGTCAGATGGTTTGTTTTCAGGGATCTCTTGAGGTGCCTCCGGCTGAACCTCAGTCTGATGCAGGATGCGTTCTACGCTGACAATGTTTTGTTCAACCTCGCTAGCAGATCTCACAACCCAATTCTACAATGGTTTAGAACAGAACCAAGACAGGAGGAAGGAAAACCTACCAAAGAAGAGGTCGTATTCAGCGCATATGATAACACCAAACCCACCAATCCAGCATCTACTCCGGTAGTGATCAATGCCGTCATCGCCAGCAGAGCAACAATGAGAATGATCATGGCACCAACAAACTCGAGCCGTACGGCAAGCCATCGATTTACTGAAATGCTCGGAAGATAGCAGATCTGATTGCGGTCAATCCGGTGCTGGTTGGCAGAGATAAAAAGAGATTGTTGGTTGAAAGCCCGGATCGTCGAAAGACCCGCCAGAGATTCAGAGAACCACGCGAAAATTGGTGAGCGTGACACTGCATCTAACCGCTTGAGCTCCCGAGAAGTCGCCAAATAATACCTAGAAGAGAAAAAAAAATTCAAACAACGATGCGATAGCTAGGGATCAGACCTACTTCATCACTTGACCATAGAAGAAACCCAAAGGTATAATCGCAAGTAGGAAAGGAGGGAAACTGGCACCAATAACAACAACGATCGAGAGGCATACAGCAAGAGTCCGGCACATTCCCTGGATCACTCGGCCGAGGATTTGATCGACAACGTAGGTATCGCGAGAGAACAGGTTGAGGATTCTAAGTACTTCAAATCAGCAAGAAGCAAACGAGACAAGACTTGTCGAATACCTTCCAGTCGGTGTCAATTCGAAAAAGCTCAACGGAGCTCGCATCAACGAATCAAGCATCTGTTAATTGGAGAGTGAAGATTAAATCCACCTGGACGTCAATTTGCCTAACTTACCCCATCATGGAGACGTTTCGCACTCCTTAGTGCACAGAGAACCCATATCAGTACTGACGACAATCCACCAAGGAGGGTCGACGAGAAAGAGAATATTCCATAGATGAGCAAGTACTGGAACATCCCTTTATTGCTTCCGGCCTCCCTGTTATGTTCTCCCCAATTACGCAAAGTGAAGTTTGCCAACACTGACGCTGCTTGCTGGAGAACGGTCGTCAGCAAGAAGAAGAAGAAGCCAGCTTTCGAAGCTGCCTCGATGTATTGTTTATAGACGTGGACCTTGACGCGGCCTTGCTCTTGGTGTTCCTTACTGAGACCGGTGGATTCTACTTCACGCGTGGGGCCCGGCTTAGCGATACGAGCTTTCGCAAAACTCGTTCTGTGCCGAAGTTTTTCGGAAACATATGCCTCTGTTTCTGTAGGACTGTCTCTAGTGACCTCAAGCCCTTCACCTGGGGTGGCGCTACCACTGTCGTTGGTGACGAAGGGAGTGGATGTACCCGAAGAGCTACTTGAACCATGGCCACGACTGCCAGTCATATTCGTGAGATGGAGCTCGGTCGAAATCAAGCGTAGTGACGTACAGAAGCTTGGACAATTCTCCCTCCGTATTCGAAGTAAGAGTTTCGTATGAACCGTTCTCTAGAATGATACCACGGCGGATGAAGACGAGTTGGTCAAACTGTTTCACGAACGCGATGCTGTTAGTGACCAGTATACGAGCCTTCGTGGCGAGTAGTCCATGAGGGCCGATAACGTTATCTGGAGGGAATTAGAATTAGAAGGAGACAAGACACATTGTTCACGTACCAAAGACATGGCGAGCAACATGGCTGTCGACGGCTGCGAGGGAATCATCAAGTAAAATTCTAAAAGGAGGGATTTAATCCTTGTCCTCGCCAAGCAACAAGTGACTTACAGGTCAGCTCTGGCATAAACCGCTCGCGCCAGAGAGATTCGCGCGCGCTGTCCACCGCTAAGCTGTACATCAATGTCAGCCAGAAAAGAATGTTCTGAAAACGCCAGCTGCATACAGTTATGCCTACACGGTCGTTAGCAATAAATCAAGATTCAGGACACAAACAAACCTTTTTCTCCTACTTGCGTGAGGTCACCTTGGGGGAGCAGTGATAGATCCTGGCCGAGAGCGCAAGCTGAGTTAAACAGTAAGCAGAGGTCACAACGAGATGCACCCTATGTTGAGTACCTTCAATCACCAAATTATAAAATGTCTCATCATATTCGTGAGAGAACAGGATGTTTTCGCGGACGGTAGCAGATAGGATCCTTGATCACATTAAGCAATGATATCAAAGTGCAGTCTTGTGGACATACCAAGGGTTCTGGGGTGCATACGCAATCGAACCTCTAAGAATAACTTCACCCTCCCTACGTGTCATGTCGCCAATGATAGCTGACAACAGGCTGGTCTACACGACATTCGTTGAACCATTTTCTACATGATCACGAAAAGTCACTAACCTTTCCGGCTCCAACACGTCCAAAGACACCAACAAGTTCGCCCTTCTTTACGCTCAGATTGATTCCTTCCAAGGTCGGTTCCACGGCCCTTTTCTCCCAAGAAAAATCTGCGTCTCTAATAGAAAGAACCTAGCATGAACTCAGTATCCTGTTGTCATTATGTTGAAAAATTGTCTACCTCGTCATCGCGACTGAGAGTGGGTACAGTGAGGAACTTCCGTGCGTCAGCTTGCAGTTCTTCCGCGTTCAAAAAATCAGATAATCGCTTGACTGAAACGATGGCCTCGATGATGTTTGAAGTGACTTGGCTAAACTACATCCAATGTAAGTCCATGGCCGGAAACAATTTCCATTGCACATACCATGGCAAGAGGGAATTGCAAGAGCATGAACAACGAGATAGCAGGGAAGATGATGTCAGAAGTTAGGGGTTTCGATGACACCGCGGCAGCTGTTGCAAAAGAGCTAAAACCAACAAGTAAAGGGATACCGCTCCAAAGCGTTGTATTGAATGCCTTGTCAATTGACATCAGCATTGAAAAAAGCAAGCCAAACAAAAGGGAATACCGTGACGACCCCAATCCTCCTCAACATTTTCAACTCTTGATTGTTGCGGGTTTCGAAAATTTTCCTCATAAAGCTATACTCCCATGCATATAACTTGATACTGTAATAATTGTTTAAGCGGGCTCGAGCAAGACGGAATTCGTTATCGACCGACCTTTTAATGTTAGCAAGTAGCTCGCTCATGAGACGTGTCCGTTTGTCACGATTCTTCATCTGTTGTTCCTGCATTCGCTTCAAAGTCCGCGCAATAACTGTTAGACAAGGCTAGTCAATTAAAGCATGGAAGTGATTAGAGAACCAAACTTGCATGTGTTGAGAGGTATAGAAAAGACCATGATTCCAACGCCGACAAAAGCTGACCAACCAAGAAGATCGTATAGGGAGATGAAGGCTAGTGTGATCTGAACAAGTGATCAGACATTTCAATATATATCACCAGGGACAATTCACCTGTAGAGGACCAGATAACGCGATGAGGCCATACGTGCAAAGGTCCTGGAGCCTTGTAGCGTCAACAGACATCAAATTAACAATGTCTCCGGATGCCCGACTACGTTCATCATTGGATAGAACGAGTGCTTTGGCGTAGATAACAGTAACCAGCCCAGCCCGAACACGCATACTGTTCAGAATGATTAAAAAAACACACTTCATGCACATTTCGACCTACCCTGTTTCAAAAGTGCGTTGGAAGTACTATGGGAAGCGGTATCGTCAGCGGGCAATCATCCATAATGGTATAACAGATATAGACACCTGATTCAAGGCCACCGTTTGCGCAACAGATGCAACAAACATGATACCGGCGATGGCAAAGCCCTCGAGGCTGCTCGGTCCATCTGCGGCGTTTACGAATCGGGCAGACTGGTACCAAGAGATGTACGAAAGCAGCCAGCGGAGTAGTTGAGGTTGCAAAAATGCCAAGCAGTCCTGGAAGACTTTCAGAGCAGCGGCAACAGCATACGGCCCCCCATACGCAATGAAAAGTGCTTTCCAAAGGGTGCTGTCCAATATTTAGCAAATGTTCAACGAGTAAGCGCTCGGGAGAACTCACTGCTTCTTGAGGGCGTTCTCTAAATCTTTTCCGAGGTTCTCGGATTCATCGGGAGTCTGTAAAGAAGGAAGGTCGGTCTCGGTAATGAACTGTGAGGCGCCCTTTTTCATGAGCGGGGTCATCCACCCGAATGTCTTCAGAAATGATTAGTCAAGTACAAAAACCTGAAAAATAGGCATACCCAAACGCTGAATATGTTCGCGGTATTGAGGGGACTTTCCATATGTAGTTTATCTCCTAATATGGGCTCCACACCATACTCCGGTCCGAAAATTTCTAGCGCGAACGAAATAAAGCCCAGTCCGCCAACGATGGATTTGAGTGCAAGGACAATATGACCATTGTCGATCTGCGCCAAAAGGACGGACCTTATCCAGATCGCGAGACTGAACAAATAGAGCGGCCAGAACATAAGCAGTGTAGAGGAAGAAGTACGCGTCCGAGTATGATTCAAATGTGTTAGTGAGATGGCAGAAGCCAGAGCAAGGGGTTCGATAACATAAGAGTAGACGACAGGCACGGATTTGCGGACTAGTAAGATGAACAAGAGATTTGAGACGCTAACAATAAATGAAGCGACCAGCAATGCCTGCGGGGAGTGAGAGGGAGAAAGATTTGACAGAAGAAAAACATACCAGCTTAGCACATAGGAAGTACCAGCTCTTGCGCGTCCTTTCCTTGGGCAATTCGAGAGCTAAAACCAAAGATCTGGCTGTGGCGACAACGAGAAAAGCTACAAGGAGCGAGGACAAGAGGACGCCCTCCTCAAAACACAGGGTGGTGTCGAATTCGCGAACGCGGGAGATGATATGCCATCCCTCAGGATCGTGACAAGTAGCCATACGGAAGAGAGACCAGGTGCGGGTATAAATAGCATCTTACAAAAATATTACCTTTATCCGACGGGCCGACCAACTGGTCCGCCAGCTTACGAATACTTACATCCACTATCTGGGAACACTTGCACTCGTTTCAGCAGGTTCTTGTCACGTATGTAATGGAGTCGGGAATAAAAACTTCATTCTGACACGTCGCCGTGAACTATTCAAATTACATAAATCTATTGATGCACAGATCTGAACGGTGGATCTCTATGTCTAGTCGTCGAGCGGTGGAAGAGTATCGCCAGTGATCTGTTTCCCAAGAGCAGCGTCTCTGAACAAGGCATAGGCGCGTTCAAGATCGTCATTCACAATGACAAAATCATGCACGTTGGGTTGTTTGGCATACTCGATTTCCTTGAGTGCAGTGGCAAGGCGCTTCTGGACAGCAGCTTCTGTCTCTGTTCCGCGCTGCTGGAGGCGGGAGCGAAGGACAGCCAGGGAAGGAGGAGAGATGAAAAGATAGACGGGGTCCAGATTGGTGTTTTTAATTTGTCGGACACCCTGAGCACAGGTTCGACAGAGTGCCCAAGGGACTATAGAGAGAAACCCACCTGCGCCTCGATGTCGAGGATACAGCGACGTCCGAGCTCTTGGACGGAGCGCACAGTATCGAAACTGGTTCCGTAGATGTTGCCAGAGAATTCAGCGTGCTCGATGAAAGCACCCTGCTCAAGGAGTTCGCGGAAGCGCTGTGTAGTCACAAAGTGATACTGCTTGCCATCTGCTTCACCGGGCCGGGGTGATCTTGTGGTATCTAGGCAAGAATGAATGGCAACCAGATGGAGAAAAAAAAAGTATCATACGGGAGACACTGAAGCCAAACTTGTCGGGAAACTCTGCAAAGAGACGAGTGAGGAGAGTGCTCTTGCCGACGCCCGAGGGGCCAAAGAGGACGAGGGGCCGCAGAAAGTCGGGTCTGGGCGACATGGTGGGAGTGGAAGAGGAACGTGACGCGCGTGACAATCAGTGACAGTGATGGTGACGGACGAGTTCTCGCTCGGAATTCTGTGCTTAGCAGCTCTGAATTCTCCACTCTCCTTTGGCTGGCTACCCTCCCTTTCTCGTTCCGTTCTGGCTAGGCGCCTTCTGTCCCCATGGGAGCCGTTTGTTGTAGACCAACGGTCCGTTTTCTCTTTCCCTTCTCTGCCCGTTCTCATCCCCCCAGCAGCCTATCGACTTCGATGGCGATGTCAACCTCTTTCATTTCGTTCTGCTACGTTGTGTTGGCAAGGGCGCGTTTGGCAAGGTCCGAGCGACCTACTCATTACTTTCGACTCTGTAACGACTACCTACTGACCGCATGAGCAGGTCAGGGTGGTCCAGCACAAACAGACTCACGAGCTATACGCTCTCAAGTACATCAACAAGAACAAGTGTGTCAAAATGAAGGCAGTTCCAAACGTAATACAGGAAAGACGGCTACTGGAAGAGGTCCGTTAACTCCACTACCCTCACAACTCTCTCGCCCCTCATGCTATCTATCAGGTTGACCATCCATTTATCGTCAACCTGCGGTACGCTTTTCAGGACGACGAAAACTGTTTCTTTGTCCTGGACTTGATGCTCGGGGGCGATCTCCGTTGTACGTTGCTAGCTCTCCACGTTCTTCATTAATCAATTAATCCCGTCCCAAGTCCACCTGGAACGATTAGGTTCCTTGTCCGAAGAAACTGTCCGCTTCTATGTTGCCCAACTATCCTCGGCCCTCTCATTTCTACACGAAATTGGTATAATGCATCGGTCAGTTAGTCTCTTGATTCTTACTATTTGTGGCGCTTCATTTGTCATTTCCATCCTGTTAACCAAAACTGCGTCTTCCACAACAGAGACCTGAAACCTGACAACATCCTGCTAGACGAGCGCGGAAATGCGCATCTTACAGACTTCAATATTGCTGTTCACTTCGGGGAACGACGTCTAACTGGTGTCGCCGGGTCAATGGCATACATGGCTCCTGAGTAAGCGATGTTCTCACGCTTCGAATCTTAGTACCTGAGTCCAAACCTGACCCTCCTGAAGGATTTTGACAAAACGTGGATACACTTACTACATTGACTGGTGGTCACTCGGTGTCTGTACATACGAGCTAATCTTCGGCCGACGCCCTTTCCGAGGGAGGACGAATGGTGATCTGACCTACAGCATATCCAAAGACACTCTCAAGTGGCCCGAGGATGTTGAAAAGAAATGCAGTCGGGCAGGTATACAAGTTATCAAAGGGGTCCGTCATTTTTTTTTCTGTCAAATGTAACTGGGTTCAAGCAATTATTCAGTTACTTGATCGGGACACGTCCAGACGCTTTGGCTGCAAGTCCCATGGTGAAGGTTTCCAAGAATTACGACGACATCCATGGTTCAAGACTATTGACTGGGACACATTGGAAAGTAAACAACAAACCCCGCCTTTTGTACCCGACGTCAGTGCCCCTAACCTAGCTTGCTTCCATCAAAGTTCTTAATCATTACGTAGGCCAAGAAAGCTAATTTCGACGCGTCTCACGAACTGGAAGAATTACTGTTAGAGGATAACCCTCTCAAAGCCAAGGCCCGCAAAGCCAACCAGGATAACCTTAGTGCTGAGATGCGGCAAATGGAAGTACAGTGCGTCCTTTCCTCGCTATCTTATTTCCATACCAACCCTCTCTAGATTCACTACCTACGACTTTAAGAAAATGCAACGACGGTCCTATTACCCCCAGAACCCCCATCTCATCTCGATCGCGACCGGCACATCCTCAGGAATGGCTAGCTCCCGCCCCGCGACTCCTGCCACCGACCTCCGAGCCGAAAATGGCATCGTCATCGCTAGCCAGTCTATGGACGGTGTCGAATCCGATACCTTCCGCCAGGAGAAGATGTTTTCCGAGAAGGAATACTCATAGCCTTCATCTCCTTGACGCCTGTTATCTTATGCCCGCTGTGCCAGGTACAGCCGATGATTGATCGTTGTTGTGTTTCCCGGCTTTCCACAACGCTATTTCTACCATGGACGACGGGCCCTCCGCTTCCTTTGCTTTCGTGTTCTCGTATTCATATATCCACCCACTCATCCTCATACTCCACCAGCCTCTTCTGCGATATACGTCTAATTTGTCAGCCCTTTCCACTCCGCTTGTTACCCCTGGGCCCGTCTCTGGTTGTTTGGAACCGTCGGTTATATTTGCTTAATCTCTGTAGGAATACCCTCACGAATATCCCCATGTCTATCAATTTTATTCTACCTCTCACAATGCAATGCTATGATATTCTTGACACTCTTGTAAACGATACCCCTTGAGGTTTTTGTAAGTAGTATAATAAATGTAGAAAACAATAGATGATCGTCGATTTATAAGAGGATCACTTATGTAATGAATCTCGTTTACTTCTAGTGCTACTCGGTGTCCACATGCAGTCGATGCAACACTTTGGCAAGGCTGCTCTTCGTATAACGAAGAACTACACAAAAGGCTACTCGGATACTCAGGCAAAGGTCCGCGATGCAACCTCCAACGACCCATGGGGGCCCACAGGGACTCAGATGAACGAGATCGCTCAGTTGACCTACAACCAGTTGCGTGTCATCGTTATCTCCAGCGTTGCTCATACTGACCTCGTTATCCAGGAACGATTTTGTCGAGATTATGGAAATGCTGGACAAACGCCTCAACGACAAGGGCAAAAACTGGCGCCATGTCTTCAAGGTACGAATTCAACTCCTCTGATCCGCAGTTCTAGTGGTAATGGGTGCCTGTCATCACAGAGCTTGACAGTCCTGGACTACTGTCTTCACCAGGGCTCTGAAAACGTCGTCATCTACTTTCGCGATAACTCCTACATCATCAAGACCCTCAAAGAGTTCCAGTACGTCGATGAGGATGGAAAAGATCAAGGTGGCAACGTCCGTCAAAAGGCAAAAGACATTACCAACCTTCTCATGGATGAGAATCGCCTGCGTGAGGAACGGCGCGCACGGGCCTCCATGCGGGAACGTATGATACGTGGAGCCAATGGCGGGGGTGACGAAGATGATTATCCGGACGAGAATCGGCGTCGGCGTGGGCAAGATGTCCCGATAGGACAGCTGGCGGGCAAACGACCCAACCGTGACGAGGAGGAATTAAGACGAGCAATCGAGGAGAGCAAGCGCTCGCTTGCTGCGGAACAGGCTTCTGCAGAGGAGAAAGACTTACAGCGCGCAATCAAATTGAGCGAGGAGGAGGAGGCAAGAAGGAAAAATCAGGTACAGGACTCGAATGCCGCTGCGTTGTTTGACGACACCAATCAACTGTACGTCCATGCTAGCAGTTCTGAGGACGGGCATCTCATGCACCTTGAAACAGACCGCCGCCTAACACGAACAATACAAATGGGCTCCACTTTTCTGACCCCACGCCGTACGCAACAGGACTGCAGCCCCAGTTTACTGCTCTTCAACCTCAATACACTACCATCCAGCCACAGTTCACGTCGTTCAACCCATATCAGCAACAGGCAGAGCAAGAGGCTGCCCAAGCGGAGTACATGCGCCAGCAGCAGCTATACCTCCAGCAGCAGCAACAAGCGCAACAGCAGGCCCAGCAGGAGGAATGGATGCGACAGCAGCAGCTCATCCAGATGCAACAGCAGCAGCAGCAGCAGCAGCAGAACCTCTTCGCGAGTCAGCACCTCGCACCTCAGCCTACCGGCTTTGGGTACGTCCCTTACTTTCTCCGGTTTTACCTGATCAATTTTAACCAGTTCTTGAATTATCAGATCCAACAATCCCTTTGCCCCCTCTACTTCATCCACTCCTTCTTTCTCCCCTGTGCAGCCTCAACCTCCCTCCTTCAACCTTGGTGGTACATATGATAATCACTCCAATGGGCATCTCTCCGCTCTTTCATCCTCTACCCCAGTACACCCCGCCTCCTCTTCCAGCCCTCCTTCCACCAACCCCTACCAACAGAAGCCGTTCCAAGTCAAAACAAAGACCAACGAGAACGAGCACCTCGCAAACCTGTTTGCAAACAGGGACGATGGAACGGACACGTTTGGTAACTTTGGGCCGCTCCGATACGGTCAGACGGATGCAGGGAGATTCGCACAGAAGTCGGGCAACCCGTTCGCTCAGCAGCAGCAGCAACAGCAGAATGCTGATAAGCCGTTCTTTGATATCTAAAGCTTTGCTTTTCCCAGATATAGGTGTTGCTTTTCTTTACGATGTGCTTTTATGTTTTATGAATGAGTTTCTCCCAATCACCTCGCACGTAATCTAATGGTCTTTCTCTATCTACTTTTAGTACTAGTTGTTCACGAACTCTACCCGCACACACTCGGTACCACTTTCCTTGTATTCATCTTCATTCCCTCAAGCCAGTTGTTCCTTCTCATTCTGGCGTGACCTACTCTGAATGAAAGACGAAAATTCGGAATCTCCAAGTCGACTTCACAACGTTAAGTACATCAAGCTGAAGTGACCCTGTTGTCAGTGGACTTGCACAGATAATGCGCCCTAGACTTCTCTCCTGCTCATCCCTGATATTAAGAGGCAGTGTTGGCACGTAAAAAGGCGAAGGGTATTAGAGGATGTAGCTGTTGAGGAAGGTGCCCCGGAACAGAGGGCGAAGATGGCGCAGACAGCACGACATAAGGGTCGTAATATGGGGAAACAAAGATTATCTGATTAACGTATCAAAATCAAAACAGAGATCGGACTCCGTGTGGCGCAACAAGGACAGTTGGACTCGCACTCGCATGCACGCTCTCATTCTCTTCCTCTGCCTGAACCTCACTCACACTCTCGTTCACACACACAGAGCAAACCTAATGTAGTGCCCTTGAGATAAAGACACTCGCAATTCATCAAGCGCTTGCGGAGGTTAGGTGACCGAACTATATGACCTCATCATCCTGTCAACCATCTCCTCTGTTCCCGACATCCGAGAGGTCGCTTCTACTCGGAACCGATTTTAGCATCGACTATAATCGGCTCCATACGCGGCTTACTCCACCCGTCTTATCATTTGCCCTGGTGGACCCCACTCTAGTCCGAGTCAACAGGAAACGTATACCAGATTAGTCGAGTGACTAAACGAGTTGATGTACAGTTATTGCGGCAGAAAATACCTGGACTCACGATACAAGTAGAGGAATCGAAACAATAACAACCACCGGATGTGGGGACAGTTATGTACAACACCTTGACTATCATATCATTATTATTTTCGATTCTCTTCCTATAAAAGTAACTGTAAGGAGAATAGCGACTCCACAATGGTTGACTCCCGCTAGGTCTGGTTATGTTAAAGTACACGTCCGAACTACCACTGCGTCAAATTCTCGCTCGCGAAGTTTTCGAGATCCAAATTAAGCAGCTTGATGGATACATGATAGTAAGAATTTTGCTTTCCCAATCTCCATCTGGACCACTTGCGTTAGTCCATATCAAAGGGTAGTTGTGGATCCCATAGGCCATTAGTACAAGGGCTTTAGCAACGTAGCCTCTGTAATGGTTATTACGGGTCCAGTACGTATCGGGCAGTGCTTCCGGGCCCTTACTTGTATCCTAACGTTCTACACAGAGCTCGTACCATCCATGACGAGATGTCCTGTACGCAGGCCGTTAATTATGTGACTCGTATCTCGGCGAAGAGGTCAACGGTCATCGAAACAAGTGATCGATGCAGCATGGAAGGGACGATAACCATAAGTTTGTTCGTGGTAATGGTGTCGCCCAAGGTGTATGCGAGGCCGAACAGAAAAAAGGTTATTCAACTCTCCGCAATGACATCCGCATCGGTATCAGTCAGTATCTTGAGGAGCGCCTCCTTGACCTGAGCATGAAGGTCCTCTAAAACATCCTGGTCCAAAAAATCTCCCGGACAAGTAGCAGAACAATCGACGCACTGGCTCTATTTACGGCACGAATATATTCAGCATTGGCAACCTGCATCTCTTCTTCTAA
>JAGGAR010000090.1:14773-28145 GCA_017657315.1 Termitomyces sp. K1Ag | reverse complement strand
CGCTCCCTGAGAACTCGGCTTTGCGTGGCAAGCGCATTGCGGAACAGGAGCTTGGGGATGCCGAGGATGTGGATGGGGAGGCCGAGGAGCCGTCCATCACAGGTGGGGCGACGCTTTATATCAGAACTCTCGCCTTCTCGACGACGCAGGAGCGTCTCACCAAGATGTTCAGGCACCTCCCGTCATTTGCGTTCGCGCGCGTCCAGACGAAGCCAAATCCGAAGCGCCCAGGCGACCGGCTGAGTATGGGGTATGGGTTTATTGGGTTCAAGGATGTGGAGAGTGCGAAGTGTTGGGTAGCTTGCAGGGATTCGTGCTTGATGGGCATCAGTTGCATGTTAAGTTCGCTGGGAGAGTGAGGGTAAGGAGAAAGAGGCGAAGAGTGGAAGTAGGACGACGAAGATGATTGCGAAGAATGTGCCGTTTGAGGCTACGAAGAAGGATATTCAGGCTTTGTTTGGGTATGTCCTCTTTTTTCCTCTCTTCATTGGTTTGAGGGAGAGCTGACGACCACCCCAGGATGCACTGTCACCTCAAGTCGGTTTGTCTGCCCAGGAAGTGCGACTCACGGACACGTGGGTTTGCGTTCCTGGATTTCGTGTCGAAGGCCGAGGCGGAGAATGTGTACGCTGCACTGCGGCATACACATTTGCTTGGGAGGCATTTGGTGCTTGAGTGGGTGGACAGGATATTGACGCGCTGAGGATGCCTGGAAGGAAGAGGAAGATTGATATGGGGAAGACGGATGAGGAAGATGTGGAAGATTTGGAGGTTTGATTATCACAACGTCACCGTATTATTTATATATTAGATGCTCAGATTGTTGGACAAGAAACGATACTCACAAGGCCTCGCTCGACATGTCAGTTTCTCAATGAAAGTCTCAGCACGACATGCCCCAAGAGAACTTCGGCCAACAAAATCTGAGTAAATAATTCAGCAGGTATACATACCCTTTGCCAGCATAAACTTTCCCCGAGGTGCGTAATTTCCCTTCTTCCCTTCTTTCCCTTCAATCTTCCTTCTAAGTTATAACTAACAAAAAATCCTATTCTCTTCACAGAACCCCCAATGATGTCGCAGCTCATTGTCAAAAACCTGCCGACGTACATCACGCCCGTGCGATGTGACGGAACAATCCAGACCACACTTCGTTTTCAGTATTCACTTTGGTATACGTACTGCTAAGACGATCTACATATGATGAATTACAAAAGTTGGGCGTGCTCAGACGATCTATGATGAATCACAAATTCTATGCTAAGCTAATTTATGATGAATTACAGACTTGGATATAAGACGATTGACAAAATCCCGAGAGAACAAGAAAATGGAACACGAACAGTTTATTCACTAGCCTTAATTGTTGACCCATTAGACCCATTCGAGTGCCCCAGCCCACATGCCAAAATGCAATGAAGTTATTTCAGTGGCGAGGACCAACGTTAGGGTATCCGACCCTATGCCGCAGCTGCGATGGCGGGGCGGGGACTAAGTTGATACCTAGATGTTGCAACAAATGAAGTGAGTAAGGGAAACAGAGCAACCCAGCCAATGTTGCATGATAACGTTGCATGATATATGTAGAGAGAGCAGTAGCTAATAACTTCAAGCACAATAAGGAGGAGGTAGCTTACTATAGGACTGCGCCTCTGTGTCTCCATTCCTGTCTCCATCTCGGTCTCCACCCCCGCCTGCACCTCGCTGCTCTGAGTCTCCATCTCTGTCTCTGCCCCTGTCTGCGCTTTGTACCTCTAAGTCTACAATGTCTGGTCTGGTGTTATAGGTGGCGCAATTACCAACATAACGCTGGTGAATGGCATCCAAATCGGGGAGCCAAAGGTGATAGAACAATGTACCGTCTCCACAAGGAAAGCGACTGTTGAGGGATTTACTGCGCGTGCCGCTCCAGATGAAGCCAAGCATAAACAATATATGAACCAAGTAGTGTAGGGTACCGATGAAGCCCAGGACGGCAAAGAGGTAAAATAATGTTTCCTGCAGAGCCGTGTTTGTAATGGCGACTGAAGAATCATATCAGTGAAAAATAGCAAATGTTTTAAATAAATTACGCACCATGGTAAACCCAAGTTAGATCAACCGCGAGGGCGATCCAAACCATGAATGATTGGGACTGAATCCCGTCATCGATGGGACCAAGAGAGCCGAGAAAAGTCGCCAATACCATGGTGAGCAGAGTAACCATAACGGCGGCTTTCGGTGGAGCGAGGGGGATCGGGAGAGAGGTGAAGATAATAGTAGGGTAAAAGGGTATGATAAGGACAATGATGAAAAGGATCGCTTCAGCGTAGTATCCGTAGGTATGGGGCATTTTCAAGTTCACTAATTTGTCTCAGCCTACACAGCCGCACCGTTCACTTAAGAATTTGATATGATTCAGAACCTTAAGACACTTAGATCAGACTCTTATGAAAATCAGAGTTGGGGACTTACAAGATTTATATAAGATGCTCGGATTGTTGAAGGAGGAACGATAAAAGGCCTCGCTCGACATGTCAGCATGCGCCTGAAGTCTGGGGTGCGCTGTCTTCCTGACTCATTTCTATTGATACCCGCCAGACACGTCGGCCCGACGCCGGAGTATTGCCTGAAATAGACAACAGCGCCCTGCCGAGTCGGTCCCGATCGCGTGAGAGCGCCGCCACGTGAGTAATTTAGCATAATTTTAAAGTCGCGTCCTCTTGCCTTCTGACCACGATCATCCCGGCCGACGCTGGCAACAATGCGCACTACTTCTTCTCATCATAGCGTGTCTCTCCGGGCTACGGAATCTGATGTATGGCCTCCCCGTGGGCCCTGGATGGGATCCTTCAGACCTCATTTGAACATTGAAGCCCTTTTCAAGCTACTTCAAACTGCGACGAGCAATGACACGTCAATTGAAGGCGCACTACCGAACAAAGGCAAGAAGCGTGCGAGTAGCCCGCCTGCTCGAAAAACTAGGGCGTCAAAACGCGTCAAATCGTCTTCTGGGTCCTCCGCGTCCTCTAGTTCATCAAAATCGGCAGAGTCGGAAGATTTTGATTGGCACCATCACCATTACCCGGAAGTTCAGATGTGGAGAAACGTGAATCGGGGTTCTATGTATGTTGAACCCGCATTCGTGGCTACAGGAGTCACGTCTAGCAGTGTCGAGCCTGTGCCAGTGATGCAACATGTCTTCAGTATTCAGTATACGCGCGATGGGGATGGTGTAGAAGGTTGGAATGCTGAGGAAGATAATCTTTCAATGGTCTTGGGTGCTCTGCAGACATCCGAGACGAGAATGATCGACCTCGGAGACGTCGATTTAATCTATTTCAGCGATCGTCTCTTCGTTTCTTCGCGAAAGCTCGAGCACCGTCTCTATTGGAGTCTTCTCTTGCCGTTACATGATGACGAAATAGACCTCGCATGGCATGGTCTCTCGTCGCAGCGCGTTCAGGATCTTATCTTGGCTGCAGTTATTTTGAGGTCAGCAGGTCGCACAGGGATTCATTCCCGCCTCAGAATAGTTATACTTCCCTCGGGTGTGGTCGAGGAGGGTGAGCTGCCTTTCAGGTTGGAGGTTGAGGTCAATGTCTCGCTCAAAGTACCGACTATCTTTGAGGCTTTGCCTTGGAACAAGGGGAAACTCATCGAAGTTGAAGATGCTCAACGGCGCCTACTCACTTATCTATATCCTTCAGACGCCCAACCACCAGAGACATATGACGGAGCGACTAGCATACCCTTCTTCTACTCTATCCTCCGCCCTGCACCTCAGCTAGCGAGTCCGCCTATGCAAGGGGCGATGCAACCAGTGGAACTCCAACCGACTCTCCTTCCGTTCCAGCGCCGCAGTGTCGGGTGGCTACTAGGTCGTGAGGGCAAGATGGTCACCCCTAATGGCGAAGTCGTTCCCAAGCCTCACTCGACTGAATTCTCGTTCTGGGAGGAGGTACAGGAGGGTAACTCGACGTGGTATCTTAACCGTCTCAGTGGTGCCCTATCCGATTCTCTTCCTGAGGTCTACCCAGCATTAGGGGGTATCCTCGCCGAAGAGCCCGGTCTCGGAAAAACTCTCGAGAGCATCTCCCTCATTCTTATGAATCCTGCTCCTCCGGAAAGAAACCCTTCCATGACGCGATGGGATCCCGAAGCTCGTCTCGAAGTCAAAGCTATCCAGGTAACTCACACTCATAATCAACGGAGTGATATCTGACCCTGCATATATGCATCTAGACCACGCTTATCGTCACACCACCTGCACTCGCCTCGCAATGGGCCGACGAATTAGCAGCGCACGCGCCCTCACTGAAAGTTCTCAAATACGATGGCTGGTCAAAAGTTCCCGTTCCAATTACCCAATCGCAAGTCGAGGCGGCGAAACTCGAGCTCCTCAAGAAGAAGAAACGAAAGGGCCAGAAAAAGTTGAAAGGCAAACGCAAGATGCTTTTAGGCCAGGACTCGGACGACGATATGGATGTCGATACCCCCGAGTCTTCTTCTGCTGCTAGCGACGAAGTCGAAATCCAGGATTGGTGCACGTATGTTAATGGTTTTGATGTGGTGATCACGACGTATACCGTGCTACGAAGCGACTTTAATGTTGCGCTTGCTGCGCCTGTAAGGCCGCGTCGGGAGGATGTCGTGTATTCGAATGTGGAGCGTGCTCGGAGTCCGCTTGTCATGGTCGAGTGGTATCGGGTTATCATGGACGAGGTGCAGATGGTTGGTGGTGGCAAGATTGAGTGAGTGACGCTTCCCTCCATTCCAATGCCGCTTGTCATTGGGATTTTGCCTCTAGGGATATGGTCTCTCTCATTCCGCGACTGTCATCTTTCGCAGTTTCAGGAACGCCCGCCCGCCAGCAGGTGGCTGATCTTATGCATGTGCTCAAGTCAGTTGATTGCACGTCCTTCCAATTTCGAGCTCACTATTTGTAGGTTTTTGCGCGTCGATGATGTAATTGGCCCAGCACGACTCTGGAACCGCTTGACTTCAACAGGGTTCGGTGCGACATATTTTGCAGCTCTATTCCGGGAGTACGGTATACGGTACAGGACACAAACGCCTACCCCCTAGCCCGCAACTGACCTCTGACCTCAGGACTTTGAAAGCGAACGTCAAAGAAGAGTTGACCATCCCGCAGCAGACGCGATATCTCGTCAGCATCCACCTAGGTCCCGTTGAGAAACATGTACGTCATTCAACCTTTCTCGCTTTGAGGCACCACCACTGAGTCACTTTAGGTATACGATCAAGCTCTTGAGGCTGCACTTCTAGAACTTGGCTTGGACGCAAGAGGTGTCGCCGGCTCTGAGGGGTGGGATATCGACAGCACCATCCTCCGTTCCGCTATCCGTAGGCTACGTGGTATATGCACCCATCCCCAGGTTGGCCAGCTTCAGCGGCCTGGAGATAAGATTTTCAAGCCGGGTGCGGTGAAGACGATTGATGATGTGCTTCAGGTAGATGAGAGCGCGCATATAATGATCTTTGTGCTGATGAGACGTGGTATAGAATATGAGGGAAATGAATTGGAGGACGATGATGGATAATCGTAAAGCCAAGGTAACTTCCTTTGATAAACGAAAGACATCATGTCTGACCTTCTTGATTCTTATAATAGGTCCAAGCCTCGATTCGCGTCGCTCAGCTCCAAACACACGACGATAACGACCCAGAAAGGTTCCGACGTGCTCTTAACACGCTCTTGGAAGCCGAAAGAGATGCCCAATCTCTCGTAGACGAAGCTCAAGCCGCATTAGACAAATACGTTGCCAAGAAGCAACGCAAAAGGGACGAAGCTGGAGAGAATGATTCAGGAGAATTTTCGGAGAAAGCGAAGGGCAAACGGCGCCAGCTCTCTGAGGAAGAGTCTGACGGGCTTTCGGACAACGACGATGACTCTGAAGACGAGGAGGATCTGTTGGGAAAAGGAACGGGCGAGCGGGCCAAGAAGCGTAGTGCGCTTCAGAATCGTCTTCGAGAATGCCGTATCACTCTGCATCGAGCAAAGTTCCTTCAGGGAGATATGTACCATGTCCTTGGTGCCAATAAGTCGGCTGACGAGGACGCTGCATACAGTGCAGCTGAATCCATCCGACGGGGATTACTGCAAGGTTTGGATTCAATTAGCTACCGACGTATCATTGGCTTAACTCTCCACATCTAGGCACGGAAGATGATGCCACTCGCGCTATGGCTCTCCTCACTCGTGATGCGGATAAGAAGAATATCACTCAGGATGCACTCATGATTGAGACGCCATTCCTGGATGATTCCGAACTCTTCAAGATTTCCAAGAACAATGAGCCTACCCAGCAGGAGCTTAAAGCCAAGCCGGTGCCCAACAAAGTCACCTTGCATAAACGCGTTACCGCTTCGATTGCTCTGGTATGTCTCTTCCACTCGCAAGAAAAATAGTTCTCATAGGATCGCTCTAGGCGGACGAGGGGAACGCAATTATTGAGGAGGTTCTGAATGAGCAATCAACGCTCTTATGGGAGTGGAGGACATGTATAACGGCATTGCTTACTCAGAAGCTTGCTTCGAGCGAGGATTCGCCTGATGGAGAAGAGTACCAACGCACGCTCGACAACCAAGGGGAAGCGGAGACATATATTAAGTCCTACAGTGCCCTCTTGTCTGACCGTCGTCAGGCCCTCATCAATGAGAGGACGTTGCTGGCTGCGCATGACGTGCGAGAAAAGAAGCTCCGTCAAACGAAGGCAGCTACAAACGCCCTTACGGCCGCTCTTCTCGATCTCCCTAGCAACGCCAATGAAGACGGGGCGGAGCTGCAGCCAGAACACGAAGTATTGCATGCGCAGCTATCGCAGAAACGCAAAGACCTTTTGAAGTTGTTGGAGAAAAGGAGTATCAAAAGCGTATGTTCTTACTTGAAATGTCTGCTGACTTAAGCTAATACGACGTCGTACAGGTGCTAGTTGACCTCAACGCTGCTGCTACGCGTATCACTAAGGATACGGACCCAGAGAAGGCTGCGCTCAAGGAGCTCGTTGCTCAATTGCGACAACTCTTAAAGGATGAAAGTACGTTGAATGTACCGTGGATTGACATCCTGGATGTTAACATTGCTTGTTCAGCCGCTCTTATGGATAAGCTCGATGCCGATTTGTTGCTGATTCAAAAAGCTTTCAACCAAAGGATTCTCTACTTCCGTCAGCTCCAAGAAATATCTGATACTGTCGCCGAAGTAGAGTGGGAGGGAACTGTTCTAGATGCACTTGTCCAAGCTACCGCGGAGAGGGACGAATTGGACACCGAGATCAACAAGAGCCGGGCTCGACATCGGTATCTGGACAACCTCGCTAAGAAGAAGGACGATGGTTTGCTCGACGAGGACGACGGGTGTTGTATTCTCTGTAGATGTGAATTCATTCGTGGTTTCATCACCCAATGGTTAGTATCAGTCCCTTTAACAAATTATTCTATCGGTTGATCAATCTTACATATGTAGCGCCCACGTCTTTTGTGAGGTAGGGGAGAAATGACACGTATATTTTTCAAACTAACAAGGTGTACAGGGATGCATGAAAGCGTGGCTTGCGCGAAAGGAGGGCAAAACTTGTCCAGTCTGCCGGTATGAAGAATTCGCGCTCGTTGTTCATCCCTCATTCTTCTTTTCTAGAGTTCCTGTTGATCCTGACACCGTTCAACGTTTTACTGTGAAGGCCGAAGAGCCTGAGGTCCCAAAGTCAGTACATCGAACCAACGAAGAGCCAGTTCCTAAATCGCGACGACAAATAGCGTATAATATGATAGGGGCGTCTCCAAGACATCCTCACCAACTACCGGTCTTATTAACCTTGATCTGACTTCTAGATTCCAAACTCTTCAGCGAGATCAATGCTATGGAGTCCTTTGGGGATTACGGAAGCAAGATACAAACACTTATCCGCCATCTGCTCTACCTCAAAAATACTGATCCCGATGCGAAGAGCATCGTTTTTTCTGCTTGGGCGGACTCCTTGTTCAGTCAGTCCAATCCGTTCTGCTGCCTTGACGCCGTTCTAATATCACTTCATCAGTTATGGAGCGGGCATTGACTTCCAATGGTACAAATTGAACGCTGACTCTGTCCTTGGACTTGACTCACAAATGATGGAACAGGAATACGATGCTTGCGAATTGATCAGAAGAGCAAAGGCGAAAGTGCTGCTAAACGATTTAAGAGCGACCCAGAAATTCTAGTCTTGCTTCTGCATGGGTTCGGCTCTTTAGCTCACTCATCGAACATCAATAGTTCTAACTCTTGGCCAACAGCGAAAGGGAAAATGCCGGCCTTAACATCACATGTGCCTCTCGTGTCTTCTTGCTTGAAAGTGTCGTTCATCACGGATTCGAAGTCCAAGGTCGATCCATGCTCAGCCCTTCAGAATTCTTCTCACTATCTCGTTCTGTTTAGCAATTGCTCGTATAGATCGGATGGGTCAAACTCGGCCGACGGAAGGTGAGCTACAATTGTCATTGCAGCGGTAGTTCTGCTTAAAGTTTGACACTAGTGTTCTGTTATTACGCAGAAGGTTCGTCTGTTACGGATACAGAATATTCGATTAAGCCTCACATCTTTTATAGATACGGTCGAGCGCAATATATTGGATCTTGCTGCGCGTCAAGGGTTGTCGCTGTATACGAAAGAGAATTCTGCGGGCACATTGAACGTTGCGGCGCTATCCACGGATGCAGACTCAAAGATCGCTGACACGCCTAAGAAGCTGAAGAAAAAGATTCAGAAGGGAGACTTTATCTCTAAGTACGCCACTTGCACTTACCCAACATTGCCATCGCACCTCTAACACGCTTTGTAGAACGGACGACATGCTCGCTATTCTCTTCCCACACATGTACGAGGAGCTCGAGTTTCTGATCCCGGAGGATATAGAAATGGAGAGTCCAAGTGCATCGCAGACTAATCCCTTCGTCTCAAACCTTTCACTGACTGTTCATGGAGCAAACGCTGTTGCTGGCCCGTCTAGATTACAGTAACACGATGGAAATGGATAGTTGTCTTATAGGCAACACCTTCTTGATTAGACTTTTTTCCGACTCGCTATAAGCGATGGAGACGTTTAACTCTCCGGACTCTTGAATTTGATAAAAATCGCGTGTAGATTGTTGTATGCTAGTACACTGAAGCTATATCGGTTTTTCCTGCTTGTAGTATGGATTACACTAATGTACATAGAGTTGACGACATTTTCAAAAGCAAGACATACTTATCACGAAGCTCGGACTTTTTTTACATGACGGAGATGGAGGTTTTACGAAGAGATTCCCCATTAATACCAGTAAAGCCAGTGTCCTGACGCTAATTACGACTGATGAGTTCTAGAGCCATAGAAAGTACTGCTGGCACATACAGGAGACTCGCTAATGTTCGCATTCTTCTCAAAAGATTCGCTGAGCTTATCCATTTCGTGGCACTTGCACCCTTTGCAATGGATGCTGGGGCTCCTGACCAACTGAGTATCTGGAATGATACTCTTCCGTTTTCTTTCTTGGACGTCCTTATCGGCAATATCATCAATCGACTGGGGATCGTGAGTGAGATCATGGATAGCCTCCGTAATCGGGATGCTGGTGTGAGTGCGGTGATTATCCGTGGCTAATGAAACACATCAATGAAGGGTGTAAGGGTAACATTTTACAACTCACTCTCTTTCTCGAAGACTGGTTGAATAATATGATGGATATGGTGATGGACGTTCTCCTTGATGATTGAGCCTTTGTCGATGATGAAGTGTTCGGGCTCCAAATATTCCTGTTACGAGTGAATGCATAAATGGCGAGCGCAACTTTTGAGGTCAAATTTATACCTTGGTATTCCCGTGTTGCCTCACTTGAGCATCAAGTGCTTTCAGGTCATCCGCATTGTTTACGTGTCGTTCGAGAACAGTTGTAGGCGGGTGTACCTGGTGTGTAAATGAGATCAGGAGGTTACAGCAAGGAGATTGAACATACCTTCTCATGATGCTTCTCTTCCAGGACCTCCCGAACGATCACAGGCTGGGTGTGATGTTGAATATGATGGACTGATTGATGGTAAGATGAGACAAGGCAATCTTTTTGAGAGAGTTAAAACGCACTGTGGCGGTCATGTATAATCTGACGAGTAACCTCCTCAACCTCAACGCGGTGGACGCGCTCGTGGACGACGGCTAGAAAAAGGTGCAGGGTTAGCAGAGGCATAGGCATGAGCTACTCGCCTTACGCTCCAGCTGATGTGTCACATTAATGATCTCTGACACAGGCGCGTATTCATCAGAAGGCTGCATATGTCCATCTGTACGTGGATGATTTCCTATTTACCAGGTGCAGTGTCCATCAGTGATCAATAAAACAGGGCTGCTAAAGATCATCATACCCTTGATGTTGTTCGTAAAGTCGAGGTCGTTGTGCTCAATACCGTTCTCATCAATGTATGGCTGGACACTAGTATACTGTACAATGGGAGGTAGGCCGTTGGGGGGATAAGCGCTCGGGATCGTATAATCTTGTAAAGGATTTGATTAATGGGCGCATATCTAGGAAAAGAGAGCCATACCTCCCAAGTACACGGTGTCAGGAATACCTTGATCCGTCTTCCGGGCGTAGTACGTCGTAGAAGCAGGGCCATATCCCTGATGTCCCGAAATATTTTCGTTCCTGGTGTGGACTTATCATCAAACCAAATGATTTAATATTTCATGATAAAGATAGCCTTCGGAAACGCACCCAGACTGGGCTTGAGAATTGAAGGAGATTCTGGAGAGCTTGAGATCCCATCGACTAGGATCTTACCATCTTTTACGAACAAAATGGCTGAATTTCAAATATGTCGAGAGATCACGGAACAATTTACCTTGAGCGTGTACGGCAGAATGGACGACCGGTCCAGTTTCGTTGACGGGGCTCTCGACTGCAGCATCTGTGTTCTCGGAACGAGCTTTGGATTCTGACAATCGAGTCAATCTCATCGGTGGCAGAAATAGCAAAATGCGCTGATTACTGACTTCGGCGCTTCTTTGAAATGGCAGCAGCCCCAGCCGAACCAAGGGCGATCCCCAAACCGCCAAAACCTTTGGCAACCTTGAATGCGGAAGTCGCCATGCCTCCACCAGGAATGTGACTGACAGCGCTTTCGATACTTTGTGCAGGGATGGCATCACGAATCTGTCCGAATGCTGTTGACGCGGCATGATCTGTAGGCTCTGTAGCGGGAGGAGCAGGTTCTGGCGGCATTTCGGGTCCACTCGGAGGCTTACCCCCTGTAGAGCTTTTCTTCGGAGTGGTCAGTGTGGGCCCTATAGCGTTGAAAATGGTTTGGTTCTTGGCCACAAGGATTTCATAGCAGGGACGTACCCATAGCTCAAAAAAGATTGCAGAAAGAATAATTGGCTTATCTGTTAATAATATATTCAAACGTCATTCGATAGACTACGGGAAGGAACGGAAATCGATATGTTCGTTGGAGCTGGTTTGAGACAAGTGCAAAGATTGTGCGACATGATGATATAGTTCGATCGCAAGCTAGAATACCACCATTTTACTTGTTGCTACAGATTGAAAGATTTCTGATTCTCGGAGAAAATTACAATTTATGAGGCGGTCAAGGTGGAGGAAAGTAGGAAAAAGTCATGGCAATGCGACTTGACAATGATCAAAATGGGATCACGCGATGTTGATTGATGAAGGATGAGGCAAACAATGCGTCTCCGATTCAGATCTTCAGAAGCCCGAGCTTGGCCCGAGCCGCCAAGGCGTGTGATTCGCACTTCGTCAATTTCGCCGGCAGTCACTTGCGGAAGGTTCAATTGAACGACGAACACTATGCCCAGAGTCTATTCCAGGGCATAAAAGACTTATTTATGCTGTGTCAAGACCCTTATCAAGACAGTCAAAATGACCACCAGAGTAATGGCGGACGTTGTGAGTGATCTTTACGAGAACTTTTCCTCTGTGGTGTACTAATCTTGACTGGTGCAAGGCGGGAACAATCATGATATTTGCCTCATCCATCTTGACTTTACCTTTCGTAGGGTTCCAACATTCTCAGGAGATGTTACAAGTCCATCAGTTGACGAATCCCACTGCTAACTGTATCAATGCCAATACTCTCGAGCGAATGGTCGATTGCTTCGACGATTACACCGTGGAATGGGACTACTATACTCAACAAACGTACAATGCAGCCCAGCCCACTCCTTCGGAGCGTACTGCTTGGCTAGACACAATTCATAGTCTCCTGGACGTTGTCGACGGGAACTGCCTCTCGGTCACTCTTCCCGACACTCTTCGCGACATCTACACGATCTCTCAATTCGAGGAAGACTCCACAGGTATCTCGTATTGCGTGCTTTCCGAGGTCAAAGGCAATGGCATGCAGTACGACAAAGGATGGGGTCTCTTTATCACTCCCACCAGTCATGTCCCGTACAACTCACGTCACATCCACCTCTCAGCTCCACATCCGTGGTACGACCTCTACACCACTCAACAAGCTGCCGCCCTCTTCAAATCAACAAGCGCAAAGAGTCTCCTCATCGCTGGACGTTCCAGGCTGGCTTTCAAAGAACCTACCAGCTGTGCTCCTTCGCCAGCCAGGACGACCTATTATGTTACCGATCCTGCACATAACAAGGTATGGATACCAAAACCGTCTCCTGGCTGTTTTGGCATTATATCCTACAGGAAGAACCATTCTATGACGCGACTCGGACTATCTATGAATGGCAGAAACGCCGTCACGGTTGCTCGTATGACCGCTGTGCCTTTATCCAATTTCATGGCAAAGGAGTGTCTGCTTGTCGCATCGACCAGATCTTCATCTCTGCTGGACTCGGTATGCTGACCGAATGTTGATGTCCTAGCTATATCATTGATTCGTTGATCCTCCCTAGGAAATGACGACGACTCTAAGAAATGGTATTACAATGATAGTCGGCCCGCCGTTCGTTTGAAGAACGCACTACGGGAGGCATTCCCCAATTGGAATGTCTCAACGCCCGCTGACAGCAAGTGTACCCTCACCGCAACAAGAAATGTCGTCGGGCGTTTCCTCAATGGGATCAAGGATGAGGATGTTTGCATCATTTCGTCAAATTCATCGCTGGCGACAGGTCTCTTTGTTCATATTGAGCAAGCAGCCGCTTCGAGAAAGAGCGACTCGTATCGTGCTTGGGAGTGGGCGTTGAAGAAGACATTCGAACCTATAGATACTGAGCTGGCACGAACAAAGACTTTCTAGTGAGCGTATGTAGAAATTCGGTACACAAATACATAGTAGTCCAGAAATAGCTTGTGAATGTTTTTGATCATCGTGAGTAGTATGGTAATTAGAGTCCGATTGATATTTCAGCACTATTATCTCAGGCGCAGATGA
>JAGGAR010000090.1:0-14469 GCA_017657315.1 Termitomyces sp. K1Ag | reverse complement strand
AAAGCAAGGGTACCCACCACATCAGAGGAGAAGGGCCCGTTCCTCGTCTGGGAAGAGGACGTTGGGCTTCATCATGACGTCTAAGAACACGTCCCAGATCTATCATTAGTGCCTTCACCACTCAATAAAAAAGATACTTACCCTAACTTTTTTAGGATTTCACGGCGTTCTTGTCTCCCGACGTCTGTTATCCTCGTATCAGCAAACCGAGCTAAGCGTTCAAAATAAGGCTGATTCTCAGGTGAAAGGCTCTCAAGCACAGCCTTCTCTGCTGGTCGTAGCGTGCCATCGAAATCCTCCTCCTCCTTTCCAAGAGCGCTTGAATGGGTGAAAAGGCTATCTATCCAGCGAAGTAACCTACCCCCGAGGTTGTCGTGTAAGTACCCGGACGGTGGGTCGAAATGCATCCTGATGATTGTATCGAACAAAGTTGTCAAGGTGGGAAAACGTTCGTTGGGGGCCAGCGATGGTAAGACAATTGAACGAGAATCATCCTTGACGTCAAGAGCCCAATGTGATTGCGGGTGAATGAAGATGAATTCTGGCCTGAAATCCGGCTTGGAATCCTTCTTCGAGTCGGTCTTGAGTTCTAGACAGGGAGAATTAGGATAGGCCGGAGTCTCTTCGGCGTCAAGGTAGAGATATTCGATGTAAGGTAGGAATCTACCACTAGAAGGCTTATACGGGAGGGATTGCATAAGAATTCCGGCTGCGGTAAGAACGTCCTCATCTGGAACGACTAACTCGAGCGCGTCCAAAGGATATAGGAGAGAGTCATGGGGTATCCAGATGGCGTCCTCGGCCCAAACATGACTCGGACGCCTTTGGAAGCAAGAGTGATCGCGGGCTGAAAACGCATCGTGAGTTCTTCGCCGAAAGTGTCTCCGACTTCGTCGACAGTGTCTTCTTCATCGAGAGAATTATCGGAGGGCGACTCTGAAAAGAATGGCATAGTGATGGTTTGAGCCAAGTTTTAGCTCCTTTCCATTGTCCGCCCAGTAATATTCGGCAACAATTAGGGGATGATTCAAATGACATTTATCATGCGCAGTCCTGGTTCAAGTCTCAGAATCAGATCTCAGCAATCGGGACACTTGTGGCGCTTCGGAATTTCAAACGCGGCAAGATTGCCGAAGTATCTGAGTCCAAGGATTACTGGCTGGCTGGACACAATTTTGTGATTTCCTTGACGTTGTCGACCGCGATTGCCTCTCAGCAAAACTTACGCACACCCTTTGTGACATCTGCACGATATCAGTCGCGTCAGGAAAGAATGGTTTGTATGATGCTTGGGAGGAGACATTTAAATAAACCTATTGCGAATAACAGCTTTCTCGTGAATGTATGTAGAAATTCGGTACGTATACATAGGTACATAGTGATACAGAAACAGCTTGTAAATTTTCTTGATCATCGTTAGTAGTACAATATTGCATACGCAGATACTTCAGAGATCAGCATGAGTACTTGGACGAATTTCCGGCACTAGCCATTTTACCTACCCCCATGCTGAAAGAAACTGTCAGATCTATTATCATGGCCGGTAGAGCTTGACCCGATTGCGCCAATTTTGCTCGTCCCAGCTCCCATGTTAGAAGTCATCGGATCCGTATTGTTCGGACCAGTGTTGCTACGGCCATCGTAAGAATCTATGGCGTTTCCCTGGGAGCCATATATGGAAGTAGTTTCGCCACGCTTGCCCGTGCCCGTGCCCGCGCTAGTAGTCCCCTTGCTGCTGGTACCCGAATGCATGTCTACTCCCGAGCTTGAAGCCTGAATGTCAGAATGGAGGGCACCTTGATCCCGTTCCCCAGAACGCTCCTTGCCAAAACCAGGCCCGCCCTCTCCGAAATGACGACCAAAGTGTCCTCTAGCTCCCTAGCACAATATCACAACGCGTCAATCAACAGCTCCAGCCCGGCCAAAAAAAAAACTACGCACCGGCAAACCAGAACCAGTCAACTCCCGCGCAATACTCTCGCCGTTTCCATCAACCTCACGAGTGCACTCTCCACTTCGCAGAACAGTACTACCAATCTGGTCGTACGTGAGTCCGCCGGAAATCTCCCCACCCTTCTGAGCGAAATGTTCCATGGATACGGGGGCATGGGTTTGAGACTTGTGAACGATTGGTGCCTCGTGTGTTACTTGGTGGATCGGGATCATGGTGTGGATGCGATGTTGTTCGATGGCTGTGGGATGATGGTGGTCAGGATCGGGGATCGGGCAGGAGGTGGAGGAACGAACTTTGTTTGTTGATGATGGGTTGGACGACGTGGTGTACATGGTGGATCTCGCGCTCGTTGATGGATTCGCCTTTGTCGATGACGGTGCGCTCGCGGTTGCCTTCTTCCTGGAGGTATGACGAGATATTATAGCTAAAAATTATAGTTAAAAGGAGGTGACATACCCGGGAATCTTTATGCTGGTGAGTTTGACCATGCAATATGCTGGTCTCATCATGATCAGGAGTTTCGCGGATGTTAGTAACAGGAGGCATCTGTAAAGTCGGATGAGTGGTTAAAGGAGAAGAAGTGCCCGCTAACCTTGTCGGGATGCACTTCATTCTTCACGTTCTTGTCGATGACAGGTTGGATATGATGCTGAACTTGATGCACTCTGTAATTGAGCCACGTTCAGACTAGCAGTAAAAGAATAAAAGCGCACCATTTTGGTCATGATCTTTTTCACGCAAGACTTTTTCCGTCTCGCGTTGAGTAACGCTTTCATGAGTGACAGCTGCGCGAAGATGATTGATGAGTATTCAAAAAGAGGGTGTCAAAACATACGATCAAATTGGCTCTCGTTGATCGCGTCCTTGGTGGGCTTGGTCGTATGCTCGGCACGGTGCTCTTTAGTATGATCTGCCGGCAAAGTTATCAGAAGTCGAGTGATGCTGACTAAAACGTATCATTTGATGAAGGAACCTACTCGTTTTCATACCCGTACCACCCCCCAAACCAGTGCCACCAGCATCAGATGTACGGTGCTGATGCTGGGTTCCTCCTGCGACATCAGGTCCAATAGATCCTGATCCAGTCAAAAATAAGAAGGATAACACGAGCGAAAAATATACCTCGATTGCCATAATCCGCCTCGTTTGTACCGCGTTTTTCGATGCCTCCCGACTTGTTTCCGGCCCCGGAAGCTTTGTTGCCTGGGATCATGGTCTCTCCACGTCCGTACATCCCACTACCGGGGTCCGAGCCCAATTTGCTTGAGCGCTGATAGTGAGCTTGGCGAGTGGGGCTAAAGGCAGACTCGATGTGGTCGTTCCTATCATGCTGGGAATGAAGGTTGGGGATTCCTCCAGATTCCTGTTTCCCAGATTGACCTTCGATGAAAGGGTGATTGGAGTCTGAGCCTGAAGTGGGTTTGGCGGTCTGGTCGCCAGAACCAATCATATTCTTGACAGTTCGTCCAATACCTATTGGGAGGTGAAATTTGGTTTCAAGGACTTTGAGTACTTCGACATGTCTTACCCATTTTGTTGGCCACCTAATACGAAACGTTTGCGAGGCGCAAGAATCGTTGAGTTGAACCTCCACGTTTGACGGTATGAATAGCGTGATGGAGCAGTGATCTGCGACATGATCACTAGAATTTAAGACAGGACGCATTTAGATCGGTCGATAAGACAAGAATTTGTAGTGAAAGCGGCGCCTAGTGGTATTGAGGCCTCCACAGCAGAAAAACAAAATCCTCGGCCACTGGACCGAAGCTGCTCGAAGATGGGACAAGTTTGGTGATTTTCGGTTCAGATAAAATGATTGATCCGAACGCGCCAGAGCTGTGCATTCTGCGTTTCAAAGATGCTTCTTCCTTGAGCCACTGCGCGTCCATACTAATCTTCAATGACCTCTTACCATCTCTCCTCATAACCATGTCTTTTTCAAACCTGCAGCTTGATTGCGTCCGCTGCACCGACTGAATTTTAGGCTGTGAGATCCGGCATTCTTGCGATGTTCTTGCGATACTTTAACGGATTGGTGGATCAGTCAATTTAATTATCAATCATCAGAGCTGTATCCAGGGGTCCCAACTGAATGGCGATGTGCTTTGCTTCATTGTGGGAAGACTTATGAGGATAAAGACTGAGCAGCTTGGATGAGTTGTGATAGGTATGAGCTGATGTCGGAGCCCACTCGTCAAATCGTTGTAGATGATACCGACAGCAGGATTGCGTATTCTGGACCAGACTGGACTCTGGATACAGGAAGTTTAGACAACATCGGGACCTACGGGCCGATCTACAATCACACATCGCACGGAACGAGCATCAGCAGCAGCTTGTCCTTTAGTTTCAATGGTACGTCCATCTGCCAGTGCGCGAAATAGCTATATATCATTGACACCGATAACCTCTATAAGGCACTTCCATCTCCGTCTTTGGTACCATACAGCGTGCAGGGTCACCAAATTGGAAGTGTTTTGTTGATCAAGTACCCATAACGAGCGGGCCTCCCTTTACAGCCGCACAGAACAATTGGAATCTCTGTGAAGGAAATGCCTTGAAGCCAGGCCCGCACACCCTCTCAATTCAAATTGCAGCTTCGGTAGATAATATATTCTGGTTTGATTATCTTCGTTATACCCCACTTCCTGATGCCTCTTTTTCTGAGGCTGTTCTCTATGTCCCCAGTAACGAAGTAAACTTGTCATCTAATTGGGAACCGCGTGGCGCTGGACTTCCCTCTGTAGATGGAATAGAACTTGGACTTCAACTGGGATCCACAGCGACATTTGATTTTGTAGGTGCGAAAGATCCATCACCCTCGTTTCAAGTCATGGCACAGCACTGAACTTCTGCTAGGCACTCATGTTGCATGGTATGGGTGGCTAATGCGATTTGAGCCGCTCAAACCTACAAATGGGACACTCGTTATCGACGATGGCGAACCTACCAGCTTTACGATTGGGAACACACCTCCTTTCAATGACACTCAACCAAATGTGCTGTTCTTCGAAACACCCCAATTACCGGCCATGCAGCATAAGCTCGCAGTCACGTACCAAGGCAGCACAAACGACCAATCAACGCCATTATCGTTGAATTATCTCCTCGTCACCATCACTTCGACACCGTTTGCTCCGTCACCCCCTCCGTCTTCGACTACATCAAGTTCACAATCTTTATCATCGACCTCTTCTTCTCAATCATCCTCCTCTACTCCCCAACCCTCCACTACAAGTGATTCACGAACTCACTCCTCTTCTGTTGGTATCATCGTCGGTAGCGTAGTTGGTGGACTTGCCCTGGTGGCAATCATCCTTGGGTTCTGCTTATTGCGATCACGAAGGAGGTATCGGCGTCGCGAGCAACCTGAGTCACTACGCGAAGCACAGCCGTTCACCATGACCCAGCCGCTGACTTTTCAAGGCCTTACGAAAGGCAGCGGTCAGAGGAATGACTTTTCTTCCGGTGCTTCTTCCTCCTTCGAGCCTGTTATAGAATCCACTCATAAGCCTCCCCTTCATTTTTCTTCCGATGCTTCTTCTTCCTCCGAGCCTGTTGTACCACATATACAATCCTATCATAAGCCTCCCCTTCATTCTTCTTCCGATGCTTTCCCCTTCGAGCCTGTTGTACCACGTATAGAATCCACTCATAAGCCCCCCCTTTATTTTTCTTCTGATACTTCTTCCTCCTTCGAGCCTGCTGTACCACGTATACAATCTACCCATAAGCCTCCTCTTTATTAGCAAGGTACGTCGAATGACAGTCCCAATACTATTTACTGGCAGCGCCACCCAGGATGACTCCCCAGTTTAAATGTGTGCTTCAGCTTCTTGATAGCAAAAATGGAAGAAGTTATAAAAACGTAGTATATCATTTTTTATACCAGGACATGCAAAATGATTTGTTCCTTAGAGTAATAAGTATATGGCTCGCGCTATGTTTCTGCGTGTCAGGAACCTAAATGACCAGCACTTCGAGAAGCATCTTGACATCATGATTATCGGAAACGTTGTCAAGGAGGTCTATTGGGATAGGCGAGATGGGGACATTATGATGGAGGAAACGACATTTTTTTGTCGTCCTAGTAACTGACTTGCCGTAAGTATTTCTATTTCCTAAGTAAAGGTGTGTAAGACCTTCGACTTACCCAACTATTATGTGTACGTATTTACAGAGAACCCTCGAATTCCACATAGGCCTCATCTCAGCCAAGAGCGGAATTCAACTCGGAGATATGCCTAGAATTGACAGGCATCCTCCCTCCCGAATTCATTTGACCAATCTACGAGCTCTCTGGCCTCCTGTTGCGTTCTGCAAGGTATGAGTCTGGTCACCATCTTCTATCAGCTTCTCTCCGATCTCAGGATAACTTTCAATCAAATCGCTCACACGAGCAGGCTCTCATCAGGTACCTCGCATTTGATGGTTCACTCTTGCGCCAGGTCCTGAAATATGTCCACCTCTATCTGATCGTGCCCTCAGGGATATTGATCTATGTCATCGGGCTGGTGAGATGTTCATAAAGATAGATATCAAAAAATTATGCTGAACTTTTGACCGTGTCTCTCGGTGTGATTCAATCTTCAAAGACAAAGAGGAGTTGCAAAGTACGAGACCCAGATTGAAAAGCCAATAAAAGTCACGGTCCAAGAAGAGTTCGGCATTGAGCAGGAGGACAATGAACTTTCACCGCATCGGGCGCCGCCGTTAGTGCGGAGCACGCTTATTTCCGATCCGGCTTGCCGGCCTTCCTCGGCCTCACCGCTTGCCGCGTCATGTGAAGGTACGGCGCCAATGACAACCGTTACCACAAGCCATCATCATTCTTGTCAGCAGGTAAAACTCTCGGACGCACCGCGAGCTCTCATGTTTCTTGGGGCTCCTTATCTTGCCATCAATGTTCGGCGCTGTGCAACGTACAATTTCGATGTGATTTTCTGAAGACATGAGTATTGTCACTGGGCTCGATGCGCTGTCCTCGGAGCCTCGCAGTTTTCTCGAGGAGGAATTCGAGACAAGGAACTGCGGCCTAAGATCTGATAAGAAATGAAACGATTACCGATACGTCTGGCATCAACGTATCCGAAAGCTGTGAGGAGTGATGTATTTTACATTGTAACCAGGTGAGCGCGCCAGGCGATGTCTCTAAGTGCGCAATTCTCACATGCGGTAGTTCTCCTAGAACATTCTGTATCCGCCCATAAGGGGCCTTTGAAAACTAGGTTGCCGGAGCAACCGCCGTCGGTCGAACATCAATAGAACATTGTATATTTTTTCAGATTAAGGACATTGCACAGCCACCATACGGGCCTTCTCCCAAAACGGCAACTTCATACAACCATCCATTTGTGGAACGAGCGTCCACCCGCGATTCCAGCATTGACACTTCCTCATTTGAACATCCCTTTGTCATTGTCCTCGATACCCCTCATGCTGCTTTATCGCTCCGGATCGCCTGGGACATATTATGCTTTCCCGAGACGTCATTCCCTTGTTTTCAATCTGGCAGCTCACTTGTCCTGTTGTCCACCTGCCCACGCCTCTCTCTATACGTCGCCACATCGGATACACGCACTGTCCAGCCCTGTTTATCCTCTTTTGAGTCAAACGTCCTTGTTTTATTTCTTCTAAAATGTCAGCATTCTAGCTTCTTTTACGGTGCCGTTTCCTTCGTTCAAACCCTCTGTCAACCGCTGGTGTTGAAAGGCCACGAGATAATATGCAGGCAAATCTCGCTGCTATTTCGTTTGTTTGCGCGGCTCTCCTTGCGCTCTTCATTCCTATTGCCCGTGTACGACAGAATGTCGCTAGCCTAGCAATTGTTTCGTGGCTTCTTGGCGCGAATATCGTTCACGGCATCAACGCCGTTATTTGGGCTGGTAATGTAGAGCCCCATGCTCCTGTATGGTGTGATATTGGTGCGTCTCCTGGTTGATCTCATGTACGAATTTTATCTTGATCTTCAATCAGTCACGAAACTTTTGGTGGGCGCTACTGTTGCGTTGCCGGGCGCATTTCTGTCTGTTGCACGTCGGCTAGAGCTCGTATCTTCTATACGACCCATCTCCAAAGAACCCAAGAACCAAACATCTCGTGTTATGGTGGAATTTCTATTGTGCTATATCGTTCCTTTGCTCTACATGTGTCTCCGTAAGAAAAATCCTTCCTATTTTTCCACCCGTACTCAATTATATTGCTACTACAGATTTTGTTGTACAGGATCACCGGTTCGATCTCATCGAAGACTACGGGTGCTCCGCATCTATCCATCCTTCGGCGGTGGGACTGACTCTCATGTGGCTACCTCCCATTCTTCTGTGCTGCGCATCTCTCTTCCTATGTGGTATGTCCCGTATAATTCAACATTGCGAGCCATCTGACATCTAGCAACAGGTGCATCGATTGCTCACTCATTCAATTTTTCCTCATCAGCATTTTCCACGCACCTTGAACAGCGATCCCTCCTCACCTCTTCAATCTTCATTAGGCGTTTGACGATCACTATCATAACCAGCGCCGTCCTCTTTGTCATCTCCTTGTTCTCCATTTTCACCATCTCTGACTTCATCCCATACACTTCTTGGTCTGCCGCCCATGCCGAATTTACGACGATCAACATCGTTCGAGATTCAGACACAGCCCGAAGTATCAAGATACCGTGGTTGGGTGTTCCCATAGTGTCCCTCGTTTACATTGCGCTGGTCCTTGCGTTTGGCGAAGAGACTCGGGATGCTTTCAAGTGGATTCGTGATTGTGTCACCAAGGTCAAGATCCCCAAATGGCGTCCACGACCTTTGCTACTTCTTCCGTTGTAGTATGTCTGCCATCCTTCTGTGCTGATCTCGAACTGAAGTTGACATTCACCAGCTCTGCTCAAACCAGATCTGATATGGAGTATCGCACTCAATTGTCTACTCCTCCTCTCAAACCTGTCGAGCTCAAGTCAGGTTGGGATGATATGCTTGAAACAGGGTCGAAGAGATCGAAGTTTTGGTCTTCGATTCGGAAGTCCCCTAGTTCTCTAAGGACCACATCGTCCGCTCCCACCTCCATCAGGTTTCCATCTCCTACAAGTCGCTCAGCGACGCCTAGCCCTAGTCCCACCGTTACCTCGCCTACTGTCTGCGGCGAAGATGACGCTTTTATCAAGTCCACTTTGGAATATCTCGGTTCTCCAACAGCCAAGACTTTAGGAATCGCCCCTCTCATTATACCCTCTTCTCCTGTCACATCACCCATCCTCTCTCCTCCTCCCGCCTATGTTTCTCCTCGCAAGACAACGTATCATGACAGCCCAGCGACCCCAGCGACCCCGACCTCTATCCGCAGCAATCACGACATGCCGCCATCACCTCGTCACGTACCAACGGATGTTCAATCAGTGATATCTTCGGTCTTCGATGCTTCATGGCCGCAACCACCTCCATCAACTCCCAAATTGACTCAAGCTGATTCCCAAGCTCGCATCGCGAACTTTCGATCAACCTCACCCGGGGTTTCGACTCAGATCGGAAGACAATTGCGACCAACTATCACTGCCCCGCACAGGCATTCACGGCCTTTCGAAGGCTCCAGCATCTCGTCGTCAATCGCAGATGTTCCTATTATGTCTCCAGCGAAACCGAAGCACGCTCCGAGCGTGAGACGCTTGCTCAGGACCTTCAGCCCCGAGAAAGTCCAATCGGATGGGCGGGCACCTGTGATTTATATGCACGTCGTGGACGAAGTTTCTTAAGATATACACCCTTTATAAGCTAACTCTCTTCAGTTATGTATAGTCTCATACTTCATTCCTTCATGTATGTCTACTTTTCCCCTCATTCTCATATTTTGTTCTGCAGGACTTCAATCGCACATCACATACATCCATACCTCTTACCGTATCTCACTCCCTTGTAGCGTATTTCAAACCAGTTGTAGCAATATCTGTTCCTTCAAATGCTCACTAGAACATTCTTCTGACCTGTGAATTCACATTAATATTGGTATTCAAATATTTCGGTGCATGCTGTGGTTGGGCTTCAATCAAATCTTGATCAAATCTCGAGATCACATCAACCTTATTGTGATTACATAACCAACCTGATGTCGTTGAAGACAATAGAGACGATAGACACAATAGAGGCTGCTGAACATAAAGCTGACGTCTGGACAAGCACTCCTTCATGCATCCCTCTTCCACCATGTCTCTTCATGTTAGCTACGCCCATCTCCGGAAAATCCGCAGGAATTTGAAGGAAGGCGTTTTACGAGGACAATATCTACCTGGAGCATGATTGATCCCTAGTTCACAGATCTGGCCTTTTTCTCTATCTATCATGCCGGTTGCACCATGTCCTCACAGCATTGTACCGCTTTCGAGTTGAGCCATCGAGAACAAGACGTTCTCAAGACGACAAGACGATGTCCATTACGTGTTGTTCTGGATACGACAGCTATGACCCGCCTGAGGACAAGGATTACAATGTTCAATTCGGCGAGGCGATCCCTTGTTCTCGATATCGATACGTCGGCACATGTATTGTTTTCCGCGGCCTACAGTCGACGAGTTCTGGCCTCTCGCGTCTCCCCTTCGCCCTTCTGATAGAAAACATCGGTTATTTTCGTTTCTTGCTGCACGCGCGACCATCTGAGGGCACCTGATCCGTCCATTTTTGGCTGAGGACAAGTGAATCGCCAAATGGGGAAGACTGATTATCATCCGAATTAGGCGATATCAAACTCGATACCGTATTTGGCACGCAAGTTCGAATGGCATGATCAGAATGGACAAGGGGATCGCCAAAATCGTGTACAAGGAGGGAGAGTCGGAGCCATGCTCTTAAACTGCCGGGACACGAAAATCAACCATCGTATCCTTCAGTTGATTCCACCTCCGTGTACTCGAGTGGCTGTATCCCAACGTCCTGAGGACATTCCGCGATCATATCATCCACTATGGCACCCGTTCACATTCCCAACGAACTTTGGATCACCCTCTCCTACTTGGGCTTCGTCCTGTGCGCTATTCCTTTTCCTTGGCATCTGGAAGGTACGAGTGGTATCTGAGCCTTGCATTTCGTCTTCTAATCACTTGCCTCCCCCAGCCTGGAACACAGGAACGTGTCTTTACATGGCGTGGGCTGGGCTTGCGAACCTCAACCAGGCCATTAACTCCACGGTTTGGAATGGCACCACCATTAATAAGGCCCCCGTATGGTGTGATATCTCTTCCCGTTTCTTCTTGGGAGTCAGTGTGGGCATTCCATGTGCATCTCTCTGCATCAATCGTCGTCTCTATCAAATCGCGTCTGTTCGGTCTGTGACCGTCACAAGAGCCGAGAAACGACGTGCTGTCATGGTCGACTTGGCCATTGGTATTGGCATCCCTGTTATCTACATGACTCTTCGTACGTCTCATGTTTCCCTGTCATGTCGAGGTACTTACCTCTTTCTAGAATATATTGTTCAAGGTCATCGCTTCAATATCTACGGAGATATCGGCTGCTTCCCCGCCACTTACACTACTTACGTCGCACTCGTTCTCGTTTCGTTACCCCCCGTTCTGATCGGCTGCGTCTCCGCCGTCTACTCCGTCCTCAGCATTCGCGCTTTCGCCAAGAGCCGTCGACAATTCCAGGAGCTGCTTTCAGGAGGTAATATCAACACCAACCGCTACCTTCGCCTGATGATGCTCGCTGGAATCGAGACTGCTCTTACCATCCCCATCGGCATTTACATTATCTACGAAAACTACGTTATTAGCCCGGTCTTTCCCTGGCGAGGTTGGGCTGACACCCACTTCAACTTCTCTCGAGTGGAACTGTTCCCAGCAATTATCTGGCGTTCTAGCCCTGATATGGTTCGCAACCTGGAGCTGAACAGATTCTTCACTTGCTTATGCGCTTTCCTCTTCTTCGCGTTCTTCGGCTTTGCCGAGGAGGCGCGCAAACACTACCGCTTGGGTCTCCAATCGGTCACCAAGCGTATGGGCATCTCCACCTCGATCACGCTCTTCGGCTCGACTGGGTTAGTCCTTTTACACACTTGCTGAAGTTGTTGTAAGCTGACCACTATTAAACAGATCAAAATCAAAGGGCACATTCTCGTCTTCGATGGGCAAGGGCGTGTCAATCGAGCGCCACGTGTTTCGCAAGCACGATTCAATCACTTCCTTCACAGACGTGTCGGCGTCGTTCAGTGATGGCAGCAGCATTCTGGACGAGAAGAAGGACGAGAAGTACTTCATGACGCCTGCGCCGTCCTACGATAACCTTCATCTTTCCGATGTTGGTGGCACCCTCGCAGACTTCAAGGTTGAGGCGATCTCCCCTACTCCATCATCCGGCTCCTCCGCATCCAGCGTCTCCGAACTCCATGTGCCAAATGTTGCAGTAACACGGCCGAGCTCCATCATCGAGACTGAACGTGCGATACCACCGAGACATCTTTCGGACTCCTCATCTGTTTAACTTCTTTCCTTATCTTTATGATGCTTGTCGCGATACCCTGACTCTTTGTTCTGATAACTCCACCCACTGTAGCTTTAGCCGAATCTACTATACCACACTCCTTATAGCATATTTTCAACTAGCACGTAGTATCTGTTCACACCCTCCACTTTTGTAGCCATTGTAGCGTTATAGACTCATAGCGTCCATGTAGGACGACAACAATGCAAAGGATAACCATTTCACACCGACATCGTTTGTCGACTTGAGCTAAGAGATTCGCGTTCAACCCTCTACTTCGAGGTATATCTGCTACATACATTCTTTGCTGGCGGGGAAGTTGTGAGTTCTGGTGCGCATTGCAGTGTCAGATAGAATGTTCGGTCCACGACCTTCACTGCGAACCTTTGTACATGTCGCGAGGGTGTCTTCGCACGATTGCCTTTCACAGAAAACGAAGCCATGATCAGCGCTCTTCTCCCATCATCTTGATGGCTTCATTTGGCAAATGACGGCTACGCTGAGCACATCCAAGGTGAACCCAGCTCGCCCAAGACTCTCAATCCCAACCCTCCAGCTACCGCTCCTATGTATTGTACCGAGTACAGAAAACACATATTTGCGCGTCGATTAAGCTCCACAGCTCCCAATGCGTATGGAATATCACGCAAGATATATAGGACCAATGCAGATGGGCTCAATGCGTTTGTGTTGGGCGGGAGAGGGACAAGAATTGAATGCGACGAAGGAAATCCACGTACAGTCGGATGTGCCCACGCATGGAACTCACTGGCTCGCGGGAAGTTGGTGGCATGGGTGTGACTCTATGTGAGTATTCAAAATGAAAATAGGAAGGGGGGTAACGAGAGTATTCATGATTGCAGATTGCACAGCAGTTGCATAAGCTGGCCCGGCCGACTGGATGTCTGCCGCAGACTCTACATGAAGCAATGGAATGACAACCGTGAATAGCAGTCACACGGGGCCAATCGGTGTCGCGATTATGAAGAACGATATTGGGGAGCGGTAAGAGAAGGCCTAAGTTCGTCTCGCGGGTTGCGGCGGTAGCTCATTAACGCGGGCTTGACGCCTGCGAGCTGACTTTTGTTGTGAATGGAAATGAGAAGAGGACGATTGTTTCGTCGATGAAAGAAATGAGCAAGGATGTAGTGGGGAGCAATGACGATTTCGTCTGGAAAAGCTGAGTGTTAATAGGATCTGGAACACCTGGAGCTGCAGTTGAATCGGATGGGAGAAAGCTGGAGGAAGAGAAAATTTAGCAGCATGGGAAGCGGAAGGTAAGTGGAGGGGTATTGAGGGGGCCTATGAGTAAATCCAAGTTTGCCTCAGGCAGGCATCGTGTCTTAGTGTATATATTGACAGAAGCAAGTCAGGAATTCGGGATCAGGCGAAAGGATGTCAAGCTTACATGCGGACGCGAGGAGGGTCGGATTTTATGTAAAGAATATTGTAGTAGTTGGTGATTTCAATTGGAGCACCATAACGCGTCGGCGCGGCCAGGGAGTCCCGGGCCGAGAATAACCCCACGTGGTCACACAACACCCGCTGACAACTTTGAACTCACCACGGATTCAGACGTATTGTTATCAAAGCGTCAGGGATGGCTGGAGGTGCATCGAGCGGTGTCAACTGCGGGAACGCCGTGGTTAGGAACAGCGGAGAGCAAGTTCGAAGTTGCCAACTTGACTCGTTCTGATTCAATAGTTCGTAACCATGATGATGGGAGACCTTTGATTCTTGTACTGCCAGTGAACAACCACCATGTCCTCGTCCGAGCTTCTTATGCTGGTACCCAGCTAAGTGGTCGGTAAACCAAAATGAGTTTACCGACCACTTAGCTGGGTAGTTATCTGCTAGTTATCTGCCTGGCAGATCCCGAAAAGAATGTAGTCACCTTTCATCCTTATAATCCATCCTCTATACTAAGGCTGAACAAAGTCTTTGGTGACCAGGCAATGGAGACTTGTTATTCAAGTGCCTGTTTTTTTTCTTGTATGAAACAGACCTATGTGAGCTGAGCTAGAGGCAATTTAGTTATCTGCCCCAGCTAAATGTTAT
>JAGGAR010000089.1:0-28553 GCA_017657315.1 Termitomyces sp. K1Ag | reverse complement strand
ATTGACGTATCTCCGCCACTGCGTATACACCTACCTGAGCCTACAGTACCTCGCAGACTCAGACCCAGATCCAGTCGACACAGAGAAACTCGGACCAACGCAGATACAACGCGTTCCGTGCACATCGAGTTCGAGGTCCGAGATTTTGATAACGTTATACTATCCTCATTCCTGAGCGAAGTTTAAAAATTGAAATTTGAGCAAGTAATTGGATCATGTCTGAAAGCAATATTCCCGGAGACGAGGGATCGAGAGAAGATAACGCGAACAAACCCATCCCCTATACTCCGATCGAAAAAGGCATTGTACGTGAAACATTTACCCAATCCTCTCATTCTGACCTAGATCGTGCAAACAGCCACTCGATCTCATCGTTGAACACGCTCGAATCGAAGACATGATAGACGACGACATCCCAATGGTCAACTTCATGAAATGGCATTTGCTCACCCAAGCCACACTTCGATTTCATATCCCCCAGCCCACACGTACGCAGAAACTCTTGATACACAACTCTGGATACCGCGGCACGTTTTACATTGCCAAAGATGCCTGGATTCTCCCCACTTTCACCTACTGCGTGCCTGAATGTCGTTTCGTCTCTGAGATCATGTCCAAAAGGCTCAAGGATTTTTCGTCAATCGAGCAGTTCTACACCATCTTTCTCGATGTACTCAAAGGTATAATCCTTCTTCTGATTGCCTGCGTTCGCCATGGCTGATATTTGTTCTGTGGGATAATGATAGCTCTGCAAGAGGGTACCACAAGATGCAACTGGCTACACGGCGATATCAGATGGGATCATATGCTCATCGATTCTAATGGGCGGGGTGTGCTTAATGATTATGATCAGATCATGTACGAGAGGAGTTGACCGCGTACCCAAATTTGAAAAATAATCTTGGGAATGGTCGGATGGTAGGTCATCATTGCTGGTCAAACGACTCAAAGTTCATATAATAGAGTTCAAAGGATAATAAGGAGCGAATGTCGCGCTTTGATACCGTCTTTATGCTTTCCAGTCAATCAAAATATGCAAACCTTCTTCATTATTTAATGTATAGAATTCCACGAAATCTACAATACCGGTGAGAGTCGTCTAATACTAGCCAAAAAAGCGGTATTCACATACAAAATGCAAAGAGCATACAGCAACTAGAAGACAAACATATTACCGGAATCGATAGCTAGCACTTCCGTAGTTTCTTGGCCCCTTCTTGGGTCTGATCTTGAGCGGGATATATTCATTTTTTCCCTCGCCATACCATTCGTCGTCCCCCACGATGTTAGTATTAGTAATATTCACCTCATCTGTCTGCTCCTGACCCAGGACATCAAGTGTCATATCCTCCTGCGCCCATCGAACGAGTCGGAACTCGCCTATTCGGAAACGAGAAGGCGGCGGCATAGATGAAAGAACCTTTTGATATAGTTCAGGAAGCTTTAGAGTGGCGGCGAGTATTCTTAATTGTGAGATACAAAGGAATCTGCTGTGTGGAGAAGCTATAAGGATGGTGATGGCGATCAAAAGTGTCCTATCGTCAAAGCGATATTAGGTATCGACAAGGTTGAACTTGGGGTGTCGTTTGTCATACGTACCCTGTGACAAGAAGGACGAGAACTATCCAACGTCGAAGCGCGACCTTCGTGTCAAGTAGTTCCTGATCCTCTTCATTTTCAGAGTTGTCCGACATTGGGGGTCTCTCGTCAGTATCTTCATTTACAGAGATAGCGAAGAAAGAAGAGTTAGATTGCTGTAGAGGGCTCTCGTCAGCGATGGGACAAGCGTATCTGGTGGTCCAGATGAAGGTGTGGACTCTGTTCAGCTCTCCGAAGAATACTGGTCGCCCGGCCTATGCAGTAAGTAACTACTATGTAACCGGCAATAGATCCTGGTCTTGGATTAAGTCTTACCAGAGAAGAATTATTGCAAACAAATGCTAATGAAACTTGCTGAGGCTTTTCCTCCAGAGGGCTTCCAGTGAGAGAGAACTTCAGGGAGAATATCGCTTGAAGGAATGAAAGGGCTTAGTATGGTCAACAAAACATCAGAAGCTATCGACTTACGTTCCAAATTGCCTTCAGAATTCGATGCAACGACTGTGGAAGACTCGGACACTCTATCAGAGAACGGGTGCCGATCCCTACTCGCGAGAGGCATGTGCGTTGCCCACGTTGAAGCCTCATGTTCTAGATCATGAAATTGTCGTGTTTCTCAATAACCTGTGAGGAGGACGATCGTGGATAAGTAATGATCATCGAGAACGTACCACTCATACATATCCAGGCTTCGCTGCACTGTATCCGCCCTCAACTACAAACAATGAAGAGTAAGGAAATTCACTCACTCCCTGAATACTAAGCGTCCGATTGAAAGTGAATGTGTACAATCGCCTCACGTAGAACGTCGAGTCTCCGGCCTCCCTAGGCACCGATAGGGTAACATCAACTTCCCGGTTACTTCTCATGAGCATGAGAGGACACAAATCGAAGGTTAGGTGTCCAAGCCTGAACCGGCAATCTGCAGTCATATCAAATCTTTCGGCCGATTCGTGGGTTAGAATCGCTGCATCGGTAACGATATTAAAGAAAAAGAGAAGCGAGAGGGATAATAGAAAGTAAGGGATGCTCCTCGTTGGACGCATCGTGCAGGCAACATGGAAGTTGTTGTTCACTGGCAGAGGCAAGGAGGCACGACTCAGGAAATCCTTCGTCTAAACGGAGCAAGGCAAAAACCGGTGACATCAAGAAGTGGATATCTTCGGCGAACCGCACCGGGTCTTCCGCTCACCCATATATATATTCATTCTCCAACATGCAATACAAGAGACATAAGTGGACAAGGAGGAAATCTAGAATTCAAACTGTGATTACCAGGAATTTTAAAATTTATACAATCATCAAAATCTTGTCCCTGACTCAGATTGAATTGAACGAGCTCCTCTCGTATGCAGTGAGTATACTACTCAAGCTCCGAGCCTCCCTGCAAATTGCCATTAATGAGTAAGTACCACGGTAGCCAGGGTCTGCATACCTTTAGAAACTGACTTGGATGAATGATCAGAGACTGCAACATGGCGTGGAGAAATCCATACCGGTACAAACGTATTCATAGAGATGAAACACAGATGACATCTGAGCCGCGTCAGGCACAAGGAAATGAAGACTCAAGAGTAGAAGATAAAAGTGTTTTTGAAAGCCAGCGACCTGTCAGAGGGCACCGACTCTCAAGCTTCAAGAGTCAAACTACATACGTGTAAACTCCGCCTGTAAACATCAGGAACTTCACGTTTCGCAGTCGGCACCTTCACGCACCTTCTGCCAGGCATTCCGTGTCGGATATTCACTTTGATAGAGTGACAGTCGTTTATTACATCAGGTTCTTGACTGGACCACGACACTGGTAGTGTACACGAAGCAGAAACGTCAGACAAACTGAAGTTGTAATGAAACTTTGTAAATGTAATTGCCTGGGCCTCTCTGGTCATGACGCGTGACCTAAACTTGGAAATATTGGTTAGTGAGAAGGTGCAGGGACCTTGAGTTCAATCGCATCTGCCCGCAGTATTCCTTCATACGAATTTCGGTACCTACTAATCAGAGATGACAACTTTAGTTGTTATTCGGGAAAGGCGACAATGACGCACCTTCGCACCCCCCCCGAGCCTATCCACGATGGTTAAAGCAGGTTAATGCATCGGCGCGGGATCATTTGGACTACGAAGCCGATCGCGGGTTCGAAAGAAGAGACATTGTATCAACACTGCACGCTAACGTTAACGAGGTCCCCCTGATCTGAAGAGTCGGACCCGAGATAGAGCATTAACTTGAATTGTCCATATTCCTTCAGCGTCATATAAACGGGGATGGGTGGGGGTGGCGTCTTGGGGACCTAATAGTGAATTAGGCATGTCCTTCAGTTTTTTTTCACTGAAATTCACCTTGGAAAATGATTCAATCAATACCTTTTCACACAACGTCACTTGCCCACTTGTTCGTCCTGCCCGTGAGGGATCAAAATCTCCTCTTTTAATGTCCCATTTGGTTTACAGCTTACTCTACAACGAATACGTATGAGCATTTAGATACTTATGCAATCAATTGTGGAGGTCGGAGTACTCACCTGAAACATCTTCTGGAAGCTCTGGGTCCTATGATTCCGGCGTGTTGTCAGCATCAAGAACCATTACCGCTTACCCTGCCTAACTACGCATGTAAGGACATTCAAAGAAGCTGAATGTGCACAGATAGCCAACCGCCGTAGTGACCGCTTGAATCTGATCGATTGATCATGATCATAAAATTTTAGGTTGTAGTTCTGCATGGTGAAGGGCTCAGATACAAGACCGAGGTTCGAGCTAAAAGTTGTACTGCAACACTGAAGCGAAAGCAAGGAGTAAGGAAACTGTTTGTCAACCAACAATCGGTTCGCATTCCTGTCTGTCAAAATCCAGTTCGATAGAAATTTCACGTCAAGTCGAAATAGAACATACCTTGAACACAGGGAGGCCCTTATCAAGAAGTTGTAGCAAGATGAGCAATAGAATCTGTAACTACATAGATCAGGGACAAGGACAAAGCCGCAGTGAGTCGTTCGAGTCTGGTGACCGTGACATTGGGTTTGAATTGCCTTATTGAACTGAATTTAGTTTCTTCCGCCACTCCACGAGGCACGGACCACTGACCCTGATATGCTTCGAATTCCCTTGGAAGTTCTCAATTGCTCGCGTGGCTCTCGCCCTGGCGCCCGCCAAAAATCCCTTAAATATAGTATCTTCCTTCATTTCATTATCTACCGTCCTCATCGCGCCGGTGTCCTGCTTCAATACCATCCTCTCAATTCCTTTTGAACTCGATTATTCCGTTTCCACACAAGCCTGTCCGGATAAGTAACAAGCATACTTTGATCATTGCTGCCCATGTCATCCTCAATACCTCTCACTGTTGTCCTTGCTAGTCTTCTTGTCACTCTTTTCATTTGGTTCCGGAAGCATAAAGCTTCCACGGCATCTTTGCCACCTGGCCCGAAGCCGTTGCCGTTGTTGGGTAATGTAAGAGACCTCACAACCAAAGAATTGTGGTTGCTTGCGGCAAAGTGGGCAAAACAGTACGGTGAGAATGAAGTTCCGGCCTCGAGGAATCGTTAGCTAACCAGTCCTTCGACTGACAGGCGACGTTGTATATCTACACGTGTTGGGACAGGGACTTGTATTTTTGAACAGCCCTGAGGTAGCATTTGAGTTGTTGGATAAACGGGGATCGATATACTCCGACAAACCATCTCTGGTGATGACGGGAGACTTGTGGGTCCAAACGAGACAACTTGAAGCAGCTGAAATCTAACAGCTACATATAACACAGATGTGGCTGCAAGAATATGGTACGACTGTGTTAATTTTGGCAAGTAGTCCCAGCTTTGATCCTGGCCCGCTGCAGGTCGCGTTCACCGGATATGGGGACCAATCGAAGCGCCAACGAAAGCTCATGCATAAAGCTTTCGGCCTTCCGGTCATCCCATCATATTACCCGCTTCTCCAAAGTGAGACACATAGCTTCCTCCGGCGAATAGTCGCATCCCCTCTAAGTTATGTGGCTCATACACGCCGGTATGCCGGTGCACTCACGTTGAAGGTCGTATACGGCTATGAACCTCTTGATTATGGGGACAAGTTCCTCTCGATGGCTGAGGAGTGCGTTGACCTCCTTTCCAACAAGATTGCATCCGGTGGTGGAATTTGGCCCGTTGATATTTTCCCAGCACTTCAACACCTTCCTACTTGGGTTCCTGGCGCTGGTTTCAAGATTAAGGCGGCGAAATGGAAAGCAAAGATGGAGGAGTTCGTCGATCAACCCTTCGAATTCGTTAAGGACAGCATCGTAAGTCAACACAATCATCTCTGACAACCTCACTCACTCCTCCTCAGAAGTCGGGTAGTTTCAAGCCATCTTTCTGTTCTACGCTACTCGAAGAGGACAAACCAACTAGGGAATTTGAATTCGACCTCAAGTGGACCGCAAACTCCATGTATTCGGCCAGTATGGACACAGTGAGCTAAATGCTATTTACGTCAATACAAAGCTCATCCCCATCTAAATAAATTTAGACGATGACAAGCGTATCTAATTTCCTGCTTGCGATGATGGCTCATCCAGAGGCACTCGCCAAAGCCCAGAAAGAGATCGACACGGTAGTTGGTTCAGAGAGGCTTCCAAACTTCAATGATCGGCCAAATTTACCTTACAGTCCGTTTTTTTCTTTTCGACGCATATCTCGTGCTGACGCATCAATCAGTCGAAGCTCTTATGAACGAGACCTGGCGCTGGGGAGTTCCTGTACCGCTAAGTAAGGCCTGAAAATTTTAACCCTAAGGCGACGTTAACGCTGATTTGTCAGACCTGCCCCATCGCCTGATGGAAGACGACATCTATAATGACATGTTTATTCCCAAGGGCTCCTTGGTCAGTGAGAAAGGCATGTATCAGATAGGCATACTCACCTAATGTCTTTTCAGATCTTTGGTAACGTTTGGTGAAGCAGGCTCTGTCTCATCTGTCGGGCTCCACGCTGATATTGAGCCTAGGGCAATAATGCGGGACGAGCGAATTTATGCTAACCCCTCCGCGTTTATTCCTGAGCGCTTCTTGGAGAAGGTGGATTCCGCAACAGAACGTCGTAGAGATCCTCGCAGATATGTTTTTGGCTTTGGCCGAAGGTGAGTAGATGTACGATTGTTTGGGACTGATTGCTCACAATTTATCATCTAAATTCTCTCTTGGCAGGCAATGCCCAGGCCAGAACCTCGTCGAGTCCTCTCTATGGCTGCTGGTGGCCTCCATGATTGCTACCCTAGATATCGCCAAAGCTGTTGACGCGTCGGGTAACCCAGTGGAGCCCAAAGTTGATTTTGACAATCCCATCTTCAGGTTCGGGGGCCTCGCCTTCCACTTTTTGATAAGATTCAGTTGACGATAATTCCTTCTCATTTTAGAATACCAAAACCGTTTGACTGCGCAATCCGACCACGCTCTGAACAGGCTTTGAGACTCATCCAACAGTCGGAAACAACGCTTTAAGCTATCGTTATTGCACCTTTTCCTGGTTATTTTTCCCTTTTGTTATCTGCATACCCCTTATTCACTAAGATAATTCGCGCACTCGTGACACTAGCCTTAGCCTAGTTTGTCGCCCTTCTTCCAAATACAGTAAACCTTTCGTACATTGCCAGCACCCAAACAGTTACGTGAACAAAGTGATACAGCGACGAGAAGCACACGTCTTGTCATAATGTGTACGATTTGCTCCTGTCATGGGGTTCTTTGAACGCTTCTGTCTGCTTTGTGCATGCCAATTGTGGAAATCTGACATGTGGTATGTACTATATCAGGCCTTTTACCGGATCAATTGTTGGGTGCATGAGATCAAGCTTGATTCCATCAAATTTCTAGCCAACGCTTTTGTTCCGAAGCCCGGCATCCATTGCACATCTCATTAACGTTAACTACTTTTCGCTTCAGTGAAGCCTGTCATCACCCGGGAGTAACTTAGGAGCGTTATCTCTCTTTTCTCGTCATTCTGTCGAGCTATTCTCCGGTCGAGTATCCAAAGAAGGAATGGACGCATCTAGCCGACGTCGACGTACCCCGCTCCCATCTTCTGTATGATTCTTCCATAGAATCCGCGAGGTGTGATCCCACATAATTGCGCTTAGATTCTTATGCCCAAGGAGGCATTGATTCACAAAAACCGCTTCATCCTCCCTTCCCGCGTTCCTCCTCTCTGAACGAAATGTCGGCATCTGCAGGAACTGCTCTTCCCGCGTTCGATAACACGCTGGGGGCACTACTCATCGGGGGTTTGCTGTCGATGGCGTAAGACGTTCTGCTGCCTCCTTGGCGTTTCAACGAGAATTTACGTCGCTTTTAGTCTATGGGGGGTGACGTGTTCGCAGATCTTCACGTTCTTTACGCGTAATCCAAGAGATAGCTCGTTGTTCAAAGCACTGGTACTCGTCTTTTGAAACCACACTTATCGCGATGAAGACTAATGTTCTGTATCTCTTAGATTGCATTTTTATGGTAAGACAAGTCAATTACTGTCTCGCCTTTTCTCGATTAAGTAAAGGTTCTTCCATACAGGGTGCTGGACACGTTCGACTCAGCACTGAACTGTCACATTCTTTACTTTTACCTCGTTTCAAATTATCTCAATCCACTAGCTATTGCGAAACCTATTTGGTATGGATCACTCATCTATTGTAACGAGCCGCATCCCTGACATCATAATCGTCTTAGGAGCGTTATGGTAAGTTGCCTGGGAAACCAGTATGCAATTCACTGATTGGCTTTTCTTTAGATCCATGTGGCAATTACAGTAAGTCCCTCCTTCCAATCTCCCATTTCCATTGATCCAGAGGATGTATTTCAGTCGATCTCCGATTTTCTCATCCGAAGTATGTTTGCTCAACGCTTTTACCGATGTAAGCCTTTAAAGCGTCTTGGTAATTCTCCGCCTCTAATCTAAGTATCTGCTGTCTTGTAGTAAGCAAAGGCAACCTCATCGTCACAACATGGATTGTGAGTCTCAACCGTAAACAGTCCTTCACGGCCCTCACTGATCCAGTATGATGCCAGCTGGCTGTATCCACACTTGATCTCGGTATGTCTTCGCGCATCTGTTGGCCATTTTCCTTTAACGTGACTTTGACATACGTTAACCAGTGTGTGGAATCGGTTCGTGGTTTCTGACTCGCTTCTAATTCCTCGCCATTAATCTGGGTTATATTATAGTAATCACCACGAAAGCGTTCGTCAAGAACTCGTTAGTACGATCGCCCACGATGTCCTGACTGGATTCTACACAGATTTGGTATTTCCTCCTACGCCGAATTAGACAAACTTTCAGTACGCCCTCTTATGCTTCCCTCCTCACGAGATAATCAACATCATCCATAGACATTGTTTTATCTCAACTTCGCATCCGGGACTGCAAGTGATTTTAGCGTCGCACTTGCTCTCTCCTGGATGTTTGTGAGATCTAGGACGGGCTTTCGAAGGCACTCATTCACTTCAATCATTCCAAGTAGAATGTTGACGTGTAACACTCCACAGAACTGATAACCTGGTCAACACCCTCATGACGTATACTGTCTATACTGGACTTATTGTTGGGTAGGCTGGTATATGCTACTGAGTCATCGTTAGTCATCTCAACACCCTACCCTTTCAGCATTGACGCTGCGCTCGGAATGATTTTCTACACTGTAATGCCCAACAACTTCATTTTTTTGGGTGAGTCCTGATGTCCTTGGGTTGTGCAATGAGTTTTTGACTAGTTGCCATTAGCATTCTACCTGCTTTTGAGCAAACGTAAGAGTTTTCTGAGAGAAATACTGTAGATACTCACTCTTATTGTACCCTGCCTAGTTTATCTCAACTCGTACTTAGCTGTGTGAGTATCTGTGTCTTTCGAGCCTGAATACCTCATCCTGACTACCTGTAGACTAAATGCGAGGGATGGTCTACGTAAAGAGACAGATGGACCTCTTTCCATACATCTCTCGCAGATAGGATCAGTGCCTAGGTTCGAAAGTCACGTTCCTACACAGCCAACACAATCACACTTGGAGAAGGTAACCTTTCACCCTTGAGGCTCGTGTACCTCCGAGTCACTCATCGTTGAGAACAGGGGAGCCGAGCCGACACAGTGGCAATTTCCGTGAACACGCTGGTTGAAAAGGCTGAGAGGGACGACTATACGGACTCGCCATCTACTCCCGGCCTTGCGTATTAAAACAAGAATTTTTTTCAGCGTGAAAATGAGTACAATGGGTTGCTTATTGTGTTCTATGAAGATCTTGTCTTCCTGATTGACCGAGCTTGCAAACTGTCAAGTCAGGATTTATACCTTCAAATCGTTGTATGAACTGGAGATCGCCCACAACTGCTCAAAGGTTCGCGAACACAAACAATGGTCAATGGGAATCATCAACGAAGCCAGCTGGGTTGGAGCACACCTATGCATGTTATAATTCATGAAGACGTTCTATTTCAAGGCCCTACTCGACCGCCATCGGCCCCACCAACCGGCTGTCAGCGGCCACTGTTGACGCACAAGAAAAGTCGATTCTTGAGCCTGGTGCCATTCAGATTTTGGTAATGTGATTGCGATCAGATGAGGACTTCCACCAAAAGTGCCGTCTCAGGGACCCATCTGCATCTTAGCCGTGGCGACTGCCTTCGAGTTGGGGTGTCTTCCCCCTGTCTTATGTGCTGCGACAAATTTTTTCAGCGAGTTGGAAGCCATGAACGGTGCTCTTTACTCGAAGCGACATCGTGACTGGAAGTTGGTATTCTACAGAATAGGGTGGTCGTAATGTCGGAACACTGAGACGCACTATAACAATCCGATTGGAGATCAGGGCAGCACATCGAATTCAACGCCGTCCAATTCGATTCCATCTACACAGCTAGTGCAAACTTGTATTGTGAACACTACGCCACAAGGTAAGTACTTGAAAGGCAACGTTTTTCTGATTGTTTTAGGAAGACTTAGGACTGCTCGCAGCTCAGGGCTAAAGTTCGAAGTGTTGACATTCACTGCCAGCAAGATCATTAAATAACGATAGAGTGATAAGACTTATAATGCCACGAGGACTTGACGACTCGGAGTACTGAATATTAGATTCACTGTCCTACGTGACTCATCATCAGTATGCCTTATGGTGCTCCTTTCAAGTTGACTTGAGATGAGGGCTACAACTTGTACCGGAGGCAGAGCTCACAAGTAGATGGGAGATGGATGATGAATTTGCCATCCCATAACTCAGGACCGTAAATTTTAATCGATGTCGGAGATTGTCAACAAGTGGGCATGATGGGTACTACTGGGACTCTGCCAGTATAATACACTCCTCCAAGTCTCAGATCGACAAAAAATCTGATTTTGCTGATGTCTGTGAATCATCATCATTCTATGTGTCATACCGTTGAGTTACAGTGTGCCATGCCCTTTTGAAACTTCATTGCGCTTTCCACTAACATTATTCTCTGTAACGCGTAGATGCGTCATACTGCACAAACTCGACAAGATGCTACCTCCGAAGGGCATGGAGAGACCATTCACCGAACGAGACCATATCTGGTTCTCTTGTACGAGAAGACTATTGAGCATGTGAACATAGCATAAAGCCAGACACGAGGACTAACCAGAGTCACGATCGAGACTCGACATCGAACATAGATAGATCCCCTTGGTTATGAATTGCGAAGTCAAAACTTGGCCCCTGTGAGAACTTTGAATCTAAAGCATTGCGTTGTGAAACACGACGTCTCAGGTTGAGTGTGAGCCTGTTTCCAGAAACCGTTAACATGCACAACGAGAAGCTAGGATTGGAATTTAAGAAGCCGCTACTAATCACGAAGGTGTTGATACCTACGGCTGGGTCAACCCAATCAATGTGCCCGGGGCTCGTAGCCAGATTCTATTATCAGTGGTGCTTGTCAGTTGGTGTAGATATTGCATCACATTAAGCTCACAAAAGCGAAAACATGGCTCCCCCTAGAAATTTCATGAGATTGAATCAACGGAAAAAGAAGACTGGTACCAGCAACGACAACAAAGTGTAAAATAGCTAAATAATATTCGATACTTCAGTCCAAATCTGACGATGACTACGGCCTCAGCTCACCCTCCCATAATATAGAGCCATAGTATGTTCCACACTCCAATTTTTGCGAGAACCGAGAAGCACCAAAGCGAACAGTGAGGACAAAAAGTTCTGTCTCGAAGATGATCCTGATAATCATATGAATCTTTTGTAGTAATGGTAGACTTAAAGAGATAGAACAAACGTCGGAAGCCACGTAATCCACATATATGACGGTATCTGATGAGCTGAATTGAGTGATGCTGTTTTGTTCAATTTATACGAACTTCATATACTTCGGACAGACATGTGCCCTTCGAGATATCCATGTGCCCTAGTAGAACGTATAGTACGTCAGCGAATTAGAGATATTGGGAAAACTAATGTGCTGCATACGAGTGATTCCAGGATATAAGGCAGTAACTAGGCTGATCGTCGCCAGAGCATAACAAGTACCACTGAGCCACAGAAGGAGCCGTATTGAACGATTATTCTCGTGTAGAGCGTTCACACGAATAGCGACAACGGCTTGGGAAGGAAATGAGCATAATAGCGTGAGAGTAGGTAGCACTTTGTTTACCGTGAACGGAGATATAAGTCATGAACGTGAGGTAACCGCGTAAAAGAACCCAGATTTTACAAAACTAGAGAAGGACATCAGCTACGGAAGAGATGGGAAAAAATCACAACGACAATATGCGTCACTGGAGAGAATTTCTCTAACGAAAGAAGTGAAATTGACACCAGATACGGACATAGGAAGAAGCATACCATACACATCAAGAGCGAGGACTATGGGCCTTTCAACGTTTTTAGCCCACTTTGGAAAAGCGAAGTTTTTTTTGGTCGCCTGAAAGATACATACACAGTATATCGATTCTTTAAAGCTCAAAAGTCAATCAAGATCAATACCTAATTATACGTCGTAAACTCACGCACAAGCATGAAGATTGCTGAGACGATATTCCTTTTCTTGTTCCATATGAACTCAATCTTTTCAGGTTGTAGACACTAGTGCTGAGATGGACTTCACTTATAAACTCACTTCGTCATCAATCTAGGAATCAAGTAAGAGGCACGAAATTCAGTGAAATAACGAGCCCTTGCTGTCAAAAGGTGGTCATAGACAAGTACTGAGAAACCTGAGACTAACAGGCCAAAGAATATCAGTATGCGTGCCAGAGTAATAGGTATTCAAAGACATACACAACATCGAACTATGTGACAATGACAAACGAGTCACTTATAATGATGAATTTCATGCAAATGGAACGAAAACATACATAACTGCTTCAGTATCACGTTGAGTAGCACTTAGAGTAGAAGAAGACATTGACAGTGGTATGTGGTTATAGAGCGCCAGTGTAAGGAGATTTAGGGAAGTCGAGAGGAAGGCCCGCCAACGGAAGAGGCTACGGGGCCTCAGAGAGAGTTGGAGTCACCGATGATGCCTTAGACTTTATAGACGGAACATATCAAACTCCGTGGATGATCATGTCTTGATAAAGGTTGACGTATTCATCTACATAGTGAGAGATCTGGGATAAAAAAGAGTGGATTGATGCAGATCACAATCAATGAATCAAGTCCGGGCTGATCGTGGTGATGCTTCAAGCTTTGATACCGTGACTAGGCTGTGCTGGGAGAAGCTTGATCCTCTGTCATACTGGTGGATGATCTGGCATAAAATGGACGTTTTCTTGAGATGCTGAAGGATTCGAACAGGCTCGCCACTAGTACTGTGAAACAGATGGTGCTCCTCGTCGTTGACGGAAGTCAACAGTGCAGACTATATCACGTGACTCAGCGGTCTTGAAACTTTAAACTGAAACTTGAACTTTCCTCTATGCGGACATCCAATGACCAGTTCTCTCACCGAGCGCTTGCCAGGGAGCAGCGACCTCTACGACATCGTTCGATCGTTCGATCGTTCGACTAAACCCGTGACTCGGGTTGGACTATACTTACTAGTACATTGACTCTTGACGAGATGACACAGTTATATGTCGCGGTTGGTTGGTTGATTAAGATTATCGGTGCGACCCGCATGCACCGCTTGCCTGCCTCTGTGTAGTCTTATATCTTTTGATCGCGCCAGCCAGAGTGATTGAAACATCAGCATCCATTGACCTTATGCAGAATAGTGATGGTGATGTGATGTCTACGAGCGATGAAGGAGCATGTGTCACTTTTTGATGAAACCTCACTCGGAGGGACCTCTTATGATCTGGGATATCTGGACTTGCAGCTCTTCGCGTTTTGAATGCTCCATTCTCTCACATTTGACGACGCTCAAAGGGTGCCTTGTGGCGTCTTGATAGATGCTTGATATCATATCATGATGCTTTCAATGCTTCTGACTGCTCGTTGGCCGCACTTTTGAAGTCGCGTATCTCATATTCCATATACATAGTTCCCCACTGTGATTGTCTTGTTGCATGCATAACGACTTTTCTATCGGAGAAGGTCTCATGCGAAATCTTCTGATAGAAGCCCAACCTTACGACAGGTTTTTGGTTTACTACGCGCCCGCCGAAAGCCCTCGCCCTTGTATGCGTTCTGTGTCGGAATTGACTAGGACCAGCCCCAACCAACCAACCTAAGTTTCATCTTGATCATGGTTTAATGCACGTGAGTGTTGAAACGTTGGAGTATGTGAAATGAATTACCCCTTATGCTGATGACACTCCCAGCTGGATATCTGTGCCATCCCTCCTCAAACGAGAAAAAATCTAAAACTTGACAGGTGGATAGATCAGATACCAGAGACCTAAGACTTAAAATTTCTAAGGGATCTGTATGATATCTGTAAAAGCCGAAGTCATGTTTCATACTATCACCCCTTATGCTGTTGTTGGATATGTCATCTCATAGAAGTCGAACATAGATTATCTATTCACTTGATTGCACTGTCTTGTAGAAGTCTAATATCTAAATTCGTGATCTCCATGTCGGAATATTGGGTTCGATGACGCTTGCCAGTACTTGGTTTTCTTGTCGAGCTGTTAAAGGATCTATCAATCTACGCAAGATCGAATCCTCTTAATGATAAGCTTTGAGCTCAAGATACGTACGATCATTGTATAGATTTCAATCCCAAGACTTCCACTTGAAGCTATATATTTTAATTGAGTTTTCAACTTATTAGGTCAAGATAGATCAGTGACAGATCACGCCAAACCGGCGGAAGACATGTGCATATTCTGAAGACATAAGAAGGATTGTCTAATATGAAATTGGAATCTATCTTGCAGTCTAAAATTAACCAGGTCGTCTGGAAGCAAAATAGTGTGTGGTTCTCTGTCACCGGACGCCGAGAGAAGAGTCTACAACAAAAAATCATTCTCGTTGCATACAAAGCAACTTGAAGAGTGTATCGCTTTCGTTATCATTAATATATCATTCTGGGAAGTCGAAGCCACCCCGTATCAACCTTAGGCTGCGATGTTTCCTGGGAACCCTTGCCCTACATTGGCACGCACCCTAGATTTCCTGTACACTGGGCACAGCTTTTCAATTACCACAACGTGAAAGTCCCCTCGTTGATTTTTGACGTCGATCGATCGATAAAGCTCTGGAAAGATATGAAAGGGCTTGCTTATCTATTACACGTGGTGACAAGAGACAGCGATATCTTGTCAGACAAAGGTTACTGTGTGGACACCTTATCACTGACGTGAACTTCATGTTACCTTTATCTAAACAGGTTATCTCGCAATATGTCGGAATTAATAGCGCTTGAAGGCTCACCGGTCACCCAGGGTTTGGAATGGTTTCAAATGGATAAAATCGGCGATGCCAGTGGACGAAGGGCCAGCCGTTCGGCGCTACACAAGCGGGTTGAATGTTCAGCAGAAGTGGAGTAAGTAACTTCTATTGTGTCCCAAAAATATCAGAGAACCGCAATCTAGGAAGTTGTATCCAACGAACGGAGGCTTTTGTATATATCTTTAGAAGACCTGAGAGCCTTGATGACAAAGAAATGGAAATGTCAATGACAGAGTGGAAAGTTCCTGAGCATCAACAAAACTCTTCCTTTGCGTTCGGCGTTCAGACGGCTATAGTAGAAGGCGAGTCAAGATATTTGTAGCATGGGTAGGGGATACGCACGTTTTCTTACATGTGACGAACAGCACAGCTCACAATCGCCGCATGACGGAGGGAGTGTGTACATACTTAGATATGGGAACTGGCATTCACAAGGAGTAAGTGTTCGCTGACCGTTTGATTAACGACTCCCGTACGAACATGCGTGCCGACAGTCGGAAACCGTAATCATCAAGATAAGTACATATACTTCCGTTCGTTCATATCCAAGGAGTCCCTGCAGGATAGGAGGCGAACATCTGTACGGAGTTCAATTAGGAGGTTGTTCGGGCAGGGGGCGAGGATGTTATGTCCGTGTCACCTCACCCAACCCCCGTTGAGGCCGCTCCGAACAGCCTTAAAGCCTCTCCAAGTGATTGGTGAACCGTGCGGTTGGAGAATGTGGGAGGACGAGCGGGAAATCCTGCTGCACGACCACGACGATTTTGATGCGACATTTGAATCATGTGCCAAAGAGGAAGGTACGAACCACAAAGGAACTCTTCGCAAGAGCGAAAAACACCCTGACAGACCGGAAATGTTTTACATGGTTGAGTTCGAGAGGTGAGTGGGTGCAATACTGCGTCGATTTTGGTGAACGTGATATGTACCTATTCAATATTCCTGTGTCCTGCAGCATCGCCCCAGATAAGTACCACGCGCAGAGGCTGACAATGTATATATTAACATTTGCGGGTATTTTGCCGCCTCCTGTGGTAACGGTGATAATTGGGTATTGGTGGCAATCTCGCTGGTAACTGAAATGAAGGCATGTCAGAAAGCTCCGTGACCCTGAAGAAAGGTACAACCACCACATCAGGCCGAAATTGTACCGTGATATTAAAAAGTTGATCTGGAGGTCAGTTATGTTGAGTAGAAAGCGGTTGGCTACTTGGGTAAACTAAATTAAAGTGTGAAGTAAATCGGACAGCAGAGCGCCATTGTTCTGTGATTACCATATAGAGAACCCTTACTTTGACAAGTTCGACGAAAGGCAAGAAAAGGAGTAGAAACGATGCAGGTTGTGGGTATGTAGATATTACACACCTTCTAGGAGTAATATTAATGTCTATTAGGAGGATGTCCGGGACGACAATCATACTATGTGTAGAAACCATGAGACCTGATGAAAGAGTATGCGTGCAGATATGTCTAAATGTGGGTGAGATATGTATGCAGAAACGATAGCAAAGAAAACAGCGATGATGATGGATGCAAACGGACGCCAACAGCGGACATCTCCAAAGTCCCGATTGAAAAGAAAAGGATGCACGAATGGAGAAACATTCATGACTTTTTCTGTGATCGCCGTTGCCGTCAGAGAAGGGCCACGAGTAAGAACTGAAACGTACTGGTCGCATCATTAGTGTTGAGTTGTTGTTGTGTGACTGAGAGGGCGCCTGGTGAGTATAGCAGGTCAATCAGTGGATCGAATTATGATGAATGGGAGGAAAGGGACTGACAGAGTAAGGGTATGGTGAGGGCGGTGGTGCTTGTGAGTATGACGATGCCGTTTTTGAAAGAGCATTTCGTAGCTATAAAATAAGTTTAAGATAGTTCAACTGAAGCAGAAAAGGCGAAACTCACCAATGCCTCGCTTTCTGCTGCTCGTGAAGCATACATGTTTGGATGTAATGCGACATTTTGTATGCTTGTGGCGTGCGGTAGTGAATGAAGTGATGATGAAACACTGGGGAAAGCGACCAGGCTTGAGGGTGTCGACTTGTTTGACGCGTCGCGAGACATGGCGAAAGGGAAGAAATTTTTAAGCGAGTACGGCTGGGAGGATGCTGGCAACAAACAGCGAGACCAAACGCAAGGAAAGGCCTAAGTAAGGCTACGATGGTCAACGGGAAACTGGGGTTGAAAGAATTTTTGTGGCGGTTTGCAAGGCCCAACTTTATAGACTTCAGTCACTTCAGCGCGTGCAAGCGTGACAGGGCTTCCATCGTTTGCGATCATTAGAGAAGTTCACTAAATATGGATTGACCCCCATCAATTCGTTTTCCATGTGCAGTTGAACAAGATGCAAACTTAGATCTTCACACCAGGCCCAGCAGGGCCCAGCATTGATATTGAAATATCGACGAGCGAAGGGCCAAGTTGCTGGCGACTTGTCTCACCTTGGTTGAATCTACACTCCCGATCTGGCATTTGAATCAAGATTTCGTTCCCCGGCCTCCTCCGGAGAAAATCAGGGCCTTTTTCGTAGATGCCTCGAGGTCAAGCTCACATGCCAAAGCGAATTGGGGTGCTCATTTAACGAGGGTGTCCAGGTAATATCATCCCTGCATTTGCATACCATGTGCGCCGAACTCCCCCATGTTCCTCCTCTGAGAATGGTGGAGTTTCTTCTATACTCTCTGGTGCTACCAGGCAAGCTTTTTCCTTAGTCAGTCTATCTAACGACCTTGGGAAGACTCAACATTGTTCAGAAACTGATTGGTCATGCGCTCGTAAACTGGATTTTATTCTTGGGAAGGTTTACTCCGACATTCGAATCGACTCTGTCATCTATCGATACTCCAATGTACCTTAACCGATTCATGCACCTACAACTCAAGTCGTGAGAGGGACAAATGAGTCGCGAATCATATGACCTGATACATGTCGAACGTCGTCGAAGCGAGTTGATTCATCTTGACAGCCACAGATCCAGAAGGTTGAATCTGAAGACAGCACCACGCCTGTAGATTCCTAACGTTAATTGAAATGCCTCACCGATCAGACTGACACACTGGAAGTAGAAACACCTCTATAACGACTCACCTCTGGCTCCCTACCCTGAAACACTTCTGAAGCGCTGAAAGAGTAAAAAGTACCTTGCGTTTGCAGCATCGATTCTCTTTGAGATAGTGCGAGTCTCGAGATAGCAACTAATTTCGAACACGAGCTGTTCAGCTTGAACCAATTGAATGCATATGGAAGCACACATTTCTCATGAGGCTGCTGCTGTTAAAGTTTCTCTAACCAATTCTGGTGCATCCTTGCATGATGCACACAGATACGCACACATTTATGGACCCAAAAGCCCACCAATGAAAGACCGCTGTCATATTAGAACAAAGTGAGAAATTTGCAATTGATTATCAGAAGGACCCCAGAATACATCAAGGTGAACTGTCATCGTGGTATGTATAGTTTCCCTTGTTTGACGATAAGGTCAATAGATTGTATCGAAGACGCGCACAAGTGCATATCTCTGTCCTACATTGCATTCTGGGGCGTGTTTAGATCCGTCCGATTCCGACTCGTACCCAGCAGCAGAGTCTGGTCATGATGGATGCATGATTTCTCATGTCTTGTTCAAGTGAGGCTTTGAAAGGTGTGAACTTCACTCGTGACCATCCATCTACGCCGCTATCTTGAAAACCCCAGGGGTCCGCTAGTACTAGTCTATGTATACATTCATAGCCCTGGCGACGTTGGTTCGCGCCCACAGCTACGTCATCGCCACTAACCTAGACGAGCGAGAAATCGAACATCACAGATGCCGGCAACGTACAAGCTTTGGTGACAGACTCTTGTAAGTAGGGGTCAGACGATCTCCGCCAACTTCGCAGGATACAAGGTTGCCAGGTGAAAAGGTGAGAACATCTTACGATGCTTCCGTTATCATCAGTCTAAGCCGACGGAGGTGGGGTGTTTCTGTGGAACTTGCCGCAGACCCCGTGAGATGGGACACGGCGTTGTGCGCGACGATGGGCAGAGCTAACTAGGACCAGCATCGAACCGGCTCGACTCAAAAAGCCAGAAACACAATATCTCGGTTTGCTGCGACGGTCGGTGTACACATCCGTCGTAACTGGGGGTTGTTTATCATAAGAAAATGGCCCTGATGATTGAATGGTTAAGTCATTCGCACTACATACACCTACCAAACATCTGATAAGATTCAAGCCATGAGGCATGGGCAGTGGGCTTTACGACAGGATGCAGCTGGAAACGACGTAACCGCAAGGATCTGTATTACAAGTATCTTCTACGTCCAAAGAAAGAACCTCCTTGCACAAAGCGTAAAGATACAGCGAAGCTCTGCAACATGCTGATGTATCCACGTCTAACGTACACCTATAGACTTGAGAGTAGGGGTTGACATAGCTGCAGGAACTTACTTGAACAAATCGACCAAGATATGATCGATATATGATCACTGGAGTTAACTTAGGCTCTTCTTTGCATATCATCCCTTGGCCACGAGTGGATGTTTATCGGCTGCAAAAATCTACTGGGATACGCCTATTGAAAGTGAGAGGTAAGAATCGACCTGATCAGCACGTATCGGACACTGAAAAGGGGCTTGTATTTCCTTTAAACTCATTTGGATAGGATCCTGAAAGAGGAAGTGATTGGACGAGTCCGCAAATAATCAGGTTTCACCAGCATTCTCCAGAAGATTCGCGAATGGCTTCCATACCAGATTGAATTTTGGGGTGACGGCCAATTTCTGGGAGCCGTATCACGCATATGAATGAATTAATGAACCCGCGCACTTCTCGAATTCACTGGTGGATGAAAATGGTGTCGCATAGTCAGGAGGGCGATCGGGATATCGATTCACAAGATTGGACACGACAATGGTTGGGCATCACATGTGGTCCATGCTATGACCGAGTTGAATGAATGGTTCCCGTCAAACAAATGAACATCTGCCGTTAATCATCAACTCAATTAGTATCAACCGTCCGGCGGTAAGGATGCAGGCAATAATCCTTTAGTTTCCTCTTCGCTGCAACGGAAGTAAATGCATTGAAGAATTATTGACACCGAGTGGTGAGTTAAATCTTTCTGCGGCTTCTGAGTAAAGTGCAGCGTGGACCAGAGCGATGACCGCCTACGCTCATGATGAGATGCATTGACGTTTGAGTCGTTGCCAGTTGGACTCCCAACACCTAAACTCCACTCCACTCCACGGCGAGATGGGCATTCCGGTTGGTTATCAACATCCCGCAATTCTTCGAACACGTTCGATACTTTGTCTGAAGAGGAAACAGGAAGGATACTAGACGCACGAGGGGTGCTACCACAGCATCTTGTACATCCCCTTGGGGTGTACCACCAATTTCGTAATCCCTGGATTATTTTTGTCGTGTCGTCATTGAGTCCTGGAACGTCGGGAAATACAGCTTAGGAGTATCAGAAGTGGCACATCTAAGAAGGTTCGAAGCCTCAGAGACTTCAGGCTTGGAAGGAGAAGATCCAAACGAACGTCATAGTATTATTGCCAACTATTGAATGTGCAGCAACCTAATCAAAGTCAACGCGTCGAAAGCAATGAATGAATAAAGGAGCATAATTGGCATCGTGCGCACATTTCCACGTCATCCTGCACAATGAAACCGGGGTAAAGTGGGTCGACTGACGTCCTACTCGAAATCCTTGATGACACACCGAGTTTCGTGGGAGGTCTGTCGTACGATGCAGTAAACCTCCTATATAATAGACGGTCAAAGGGGCATCCGCACCAGACCGAAAAAGTCTAAAACAAGAGAAGGTAGCATGACTCGTGTATCAGCAGAAGATTACAACGCATCATAAGAACGTCGTCGCGGGAGTCATGTCAAAACCACTTACATACACTGCAATCGGGAAAGTCCGTTGTGACAGTCAGACCATCAGACCATCTCCTGAGTCTTCTTTTTGAGTTCTGTATTGAAATTTTCAATAGACACCTATGGGCTTTCTTGACATGACATGACCCATGCCAACGATTCCTGGCATACTACCGGTCCCGAAAGACACATGGATTGCCCCCCTACAACAAACAACGCAGACAGATTCATCAGTGCCGTTATCTGAGTGTGGGAGAGAAACACATACTATCCTGGAACCCGAGCATTCCAATCTAAGAGGAACCAACGAATGCAGAAAGTTGAAGTAAACATATATCAAAGAAGCAGATATGATCCAGCCGGCACCACAACTGACGCCGACGCCTATAAGTAGAAAAACTCTCCTCGTATCTCGATGCCCCGAGAACCTGGTCAGATATCTGAGTGCCTTTTTCCTGAGCGCCGAGCTTCGGGTACCTGCTGGAAGGTTATAAGGTTCACGAATCGTGATCGCCGATGGACAACTCAAAAGCAACTTTAAAATGGTGAGCAAGCGCCTGGAAGCGCCTGTTGTTCAGCAAAAGAACTCGTCATTGCTGCAGCACCGGTGGACTAAATACACACGTAACCGGGTACCTAGACCCGTACTTGACCGGGACGGGAAGGATATCGGGGAGTGTGGAAAAGAGCCAGACCGGAAAGCCAGATGGGTATCAACATGAAAGGGTCCGTTTACAAGCTAACCTAAATGGCAAGTTCAAGCATTCGACCCACGGTCGCTAACAAACTGACACGACACTCACATGGGGTCCCCATCCACGACAGTCGAACAGATCGGCTCCGATTTTCCCGCTGTTGCTCTTGATACCCCCACAGCCGAACACCACATCCCATCTCAACTCGCAAGGACGGATGATGATGATGACCAGCCCCCTCACCAAACAACCCACCTTCGTGTTCATGAACCATTCTCAAAAAAACAACTCCTCCCTTTCTCCATAATCAAATCAAACATCAAAATCATGATTCACAACCCGCCCTTGACAAGATTGGCCACGAACTGCTCCATCCCAATGATCTGGAACATCCCGTTTCTCGCCCATTCGCTCCCGAGTCCAAACTCTCGTCTCCACGCGCGACCTACACCGACATTAGTAACATTATCAACACTTGGGGTCACCAGTTGGACTCACTGAGACCTTCCTCCCATGCATACAACTCCACACGCCACCCGCGCTTCAACGCCGTCCTGACAGGGCCTGGATAGAAAAGTAGGAAGAAGAAAGAAAAGAAGAGAATGGGTCAGCATCAGCCTTAAGGAATAACGAAAATAAATGAAAAATAAAATAAAATAAAAACTAACCTAAAAACCCATCCTCACTAAACTGCCCAACATTCCCATCCCCCGTGGCAAGCACAATCGTCGCTCCAGGCGGAACATCATCCGTTGCAGCCAGCGCCTGGTGCAGCTTCAGCTGGAGCAGCTCGTCTACCCCTTGCTCGCGGTACCGGACACGCGCGGGGGTGGCGGGGACGGTTGAAGTCAATGTCGAAGTCGAAGTTACAAAAGCGGGTTGAGCAGCGGTAGAGCTAGGGTGGGAGGCAAGCGTGGACTTGAGCGGTGAGGTCCCAGGACTCCCAGAGCCAGCACCAGAGCCGTCCCCGCCGCTCGTGGTTCCTCCCGAAAGGTGTCGTTTGTGTGACTGTGACTTTTTCTTCGCTGTGCGGTCCATGCCGTCACCTGTATGTAGTGGTTGATCAGTCTCAGTCTCAACGTGATAAGAGGGAAAGAAAGAGAGGAAAAGAAAGAGGGAGTGCGGGGTGCGGAGAAAAGGGGAACAAGGACGAAGGGCACGAGAGGTGAAGAAAGGAGGGAAGAACACAAAACTGACCTAGATCCGGAACACGTATATACACTCTAACCTCGTACCCCAACCTCTCAAGCGCGTCCATAGGCTGATACAACGGCGACGAAGTAACCACTACCCTGCCTACACACATATCAGTTTGATGGCGAAGAGAAGAAGAAAAGAAAAGAAGAAACATAAGGAGGAGCAAACGAAACAACAACTCACGAGACACCGGCCTCCCCCTTTCTAAAATCAACGCAAGCGCCGTATGCGACATATGCCTATGCATCTGCCTCTGCCTCGTCTTCTTCTCCGTCTGAGCTTGGACTTGGGCCTTCTCATCTTCGTCCCCGTCCCCGTCCCCTTGTCCCTGTCCACGCGCACCCCCGCCCGACCCATTCTCCCGCCCACTATCCCCTGTCCCTGTCCCTGTCCCCGTCCCCGTCCCTTCAAACTCAAGCTCCTCCCCCTCTCCCTCCCCCTCCCCATCTTCTCCTTCCCCATCTCTCTCCCTCTCCCTCTCCCCCTCGCCCTCGCCCTCGCCCTCGCCTTCCCCATCCGCCTCGCCATCTCTCTCCCCATCCTCAAGTACAACCCTCCTCTCCCCATCCGCCCCCGCCCCTACAGCCCTCAAACTCCTCTTCCCTATCATCCTCATCTTCACTTTCCGCTCTTCTCCAACAGCACCAAGAAGTACCACATCACGCTCATCCGCCACCGTCATCGCGTGCTGCGCAGCCTTCCGCACCTTCCTTGACCGGGACCGCGTGCGCGTCTTGGTAGGGCTGCTGGTGAGTTTCGTTGGCCCTGTGCTAGGGTTTGCTATCGTATTGTTCCGTGAGAGCGCGGTGGCGAAGGAGGGGAGGGGGATTGGCGTCGTGTGTTTCGTCTGGGTCTCAGTTGGTGTAGACGTGGAGAGAGGAGTGGTGGTAAGAGGGGCAGGGGTGGGCGTCGGGAGGTTCGTAGACGCGAAAGTGGGATTAGTTGATGTGGGTGTATTCGTATTCGAGTTCGTGTTCGTGTTCGTGTTCGTGTTCGTAGATGTGCTTGCGGTAGTGGTAGTAGTGTTGGGTCGGGTGAGTATCCTCGGGACGACGAGTTCCTTCTCTTTCTCCTTCTCCTCCTTCACCGCCGTCATCTTCTCCTTCGTCTCTTCCGTCGTGGCGGTGGTATCCAAAATATTAAAATTAACTCGAGATTGAGATTTCGCATTATCGTTCGCGTTCGCAGGTCCTTGTCCAATATTAACATTACCCATGCCCGTATTCCTATTCCTTAAGAGCGTCTGATTCGAATTCGTAATCGTAGTGAGATGCGGATGTCTCTTCAAATAAGTTAAAAGTCCAAATAAAATATTCGAGCTGTGCGAGATAATGATCAGGACTTGCTAGTAGGCAGCAGAAGCAAGAACGCAACAAAAAACTTACTGATCAACAAAAACATGAACAGGCGGATCCCCTTCCCTCGGCGCCCTCCCTCTCGGATCCAATACATCCTCCCCGTCCTCGTCTCCTCTCTCTTTCCCCTCATCTTCCCCGTCTCCCCTCTTCTCACTCTCGTTCTTGTTCTTGCTAACCCTTTCTCCCTCACCCCCCGCCCTCGCCCTCCTCAGCGCCCTAACAACCATCTTCCTCTCCACGCCCTCCAACACCCCCCGCTCGGCGGGTGATATCTTGGCAAGGTACCGCGCGAGCGAGATCAGCTTTTGCGTGGGAGAGTCGATGTCAATATCGATTGCTTGTTCGTCTGGCACACCCACACCTTCCCTGTACTTTTCGTGGAGAGTGCGTAGGGAAGGCACGGACCGCGCATGTGTAAGCGTATGTGTATGTGTGTGGGCTGATAAGGAAGGAGGGTACACCAGCGACGCAGAAGACGGAACTGGGGGTTTGCGGTGCTTCGCTCTCGTTCGTCTCCGTGCAGGACGTTTTGGCCCGCCGGGTGTGGATGATGTTAGAGGAGAGTCGGAGGATGAGAGGACGTTGGGTGGTTGAGCTTGAGATTGGAGAGGTAGGGAGAAGGAGGGTGTTAATGTTGCGGTTGGGGAAGGGGAAGTTGGGGATCGAGGGCGAGGGGTTAGTGGGGTTGATTTGGATTGGTACTTCAGTATGGAATGGTAGTATGGAGATTGTTCGTCGTCGCCTTCTGCGTCGTCGTCTGAGTCTTCGGGATCAGTGGTGTGGTGGTAGCTCTGCTCTTCGTCGTCAATAGATACTTCAAATAAAGAGGGTAATTTAGGCTTCCGTCTCCGTCGTTTACGGCGTGTAGTAGTGCTGGGGGAATCTAAGAATCCACTCGGCGTGCGTCAGGCGTGAAGGAAAGACGAAGTGAAAAGGCTACCGTACCTACGACATGGCGCCACGCATCAGCCTGAGACTGACTTTTCCGCGCGGCAAGCTGCGCTCGCTCAGCAGCGAGAAACGACAGTGCTTGATCGAGATATCCCAACGACGGTCCGCCCTCTCTCTCGTGTTCATACTCTAGATTACTACGATCATGTTCGAAATCAAACTCGAACTCGAGAGGGCCACTGGCAGGCGGAGAGGGCTGAGTCCTTAGCGTGAGTGTATAGTCGTCCACTAAAGACGTGGATACTGTCGGAGAAACAGTGGAGGTCGAAGACGGCTCAATCTCGGTCTCTGTCTCGATGTGCACAGAGCGCGTTGTATCAGTATCCGTCTCAGTTTCTGGATCTTCGAGGTACTGCGCAATAGGGTCGTACGCCCAGACCGTCGACCTCCGTCCGTCCTCCGTGTGCGACGAACTTTGCAACGCAGAGTAATGATGAATGTACGTCGGGATGCGTGGTGGAGGCTGGAGGTACGTCAGTTCGCGGAGAACGGTCCGGAAGCCTGCGCCCAGGTCTGGCTGCTCCTCGGACGTGTAGTGCGAGCCTGATGTCGCCGTTGAGCCGAAGGAGAATGTCGAGGCCGACGTCGGCGACGTGGACGATATCGAGTCCGCCATGGCGGTTGTGGTGCAAGGTGGTCGCCTTGAGGCAGCCAGGCTTGTCATCCTGAGTCGACACGTTCACGTGATTCTCGTCGCGTCGAATTATCATTCTCCATTCGAATTGATTCCTAATACCTATACTTATACGAAGAGGGAGAATGGCAAGTGGGTAAGGTTCGAAACCAACGGGTATAATACTGAGCGAGGAATGGGGGAATCAGGTAACTCGGATCGACTGACGCGAGCCTGAGGTTGAGGAAGGAAAGCGATAACTATGGCCACATCCAGCAGATGTCAGTTCTGAAAGTAAAGAAGGCTATATAACAAGGGCAGGGTCGGATCCAACAGAATCTCATATTAGACGAGGTCTACCGTCTTGCAGATCAGTTGTTACCGTGAGGTGCTTCCTTGTAGACGGTTTTTTGAAAAAAAAAAACAGGTTGAGAGAGTGCAAATAAATGAGAACTTCAAAACTAGGAACGTACGGCTTCTTCGTTCAGGGCGTCGATAATGGTTTTGAGGAGAGCCTCGCCCTCACTTGGGGTTTCATTGTCAACCGAGGGTTTCGCAATGTTCATGAGGTCAGTGTGATGAGACCAATGTTGAGCTGCCAGATCGTCAGTAGACTCGCATCGCCGGTCCCATAAAAGATCCGAAACAACTCACGAGCTGGTAATCGTTACGAGAGACATCGGGAACGCCAGAAGTGGTCGACGGAGGAGGGATAGCAGCTTCAACGCCAATGAGAGCGCTTCGTACAACACCCAATAGAGTAAGAAGAGTTGATACTATTGCGAGCATCATATAAAATCAGAGGAGAATGTTAATTTGTTTGAGAGAGTGAGAGTCATTTATACTTACGACCCACCGACGATGGAGTATACTAATCCATTTGTGCAAAAGTTGATGACCGTAGTAGTATTCAATATATCATCAGCCCGGAGCCGATCATAAAGTTGTCACAAAGAACTTTATTTCTCTTGTGACAGAACTTTGTTGTGCGCACAATTTTCAGCAATGAATTTTAGGTCCCCGTTTAAGCAATTGGAGCCTTTACTCACCTATGTATGAGCACTGAGCACTTAGAATATTGTAGATCAGTAACACGGTGTGCGTGGCGCTCGGAGGCATGGAGGTATATCAGCGGCGGACCAGGCCGGGTCGGGACTGCTAAGAGGAAAGAATTACTAGGTGTTCGAAACCCAAATTGATACTTTCTGTTACGAACACGCGGATGGCGGTCGAAATTCGGCAATGTTCGCGTAGCTACGTTGTACCACAGTAACAGCAAATCAGATGTTTGTGACTACCTACTGTTGCCGTGAGTCTCAGTTTGGGGCGAAGGTCCCTTGGAAAATCGGCCCAATGAGCTGCGATTGGGTGAGCTGATATATACGGACAACGAGGTTGGAACGTCAAGCTAGTGTGGCTTGGCTTAAAGGTGTGGCGGGTGTGTGTGAAAAGTTGATCGCTTGTGGGAGTCGACGAGGTGGCGGGCAGCAAATATCCGCACCGAGATCATTTCGGATCACCTCGTTTCCGAAACTGTTTGAACACGCCAGTAACTCGCTGACAGGGACTCCGAGCTCAGTATACAAGGGGTCGCCTTGAAGCCAGGTGATTATAATAATAGTAGGCACGTTTACGTGGCAGTGACTCTCATTGCATCCGACGGCTGAGGGATGCGTAAAGTATTTTATGCTGGCTATTGTTCTGTCTTCACATCTTCATGTCACAAGGATTAGGACCGGAAGTACCACTCAACAATGACAGTCAACTCCGTGAAATCAAGAAAAATTAGTGCATAATAGCTTGAAGGAACTACACAAGCAACAAAAACAATACAAAATGGCAAGAAATGATGCAAAGTAAGTCGAATACCACGGAAGAGCTCTGAAAAGCAAGCACTACGATCCACTTTCTGGGAGCGAGGCAAAATCTACATTGTGCGTTAATACCGAGTCCGATGGGAACGATTATAGTGCTAACAGCGTACCAGTCTTCTCCGACCTACTTCAAGGCTTCGATGAGAGACAGCTGAGATCCCCCCCTATTGAATAACGCTGAGTCTCAGCAAGACAATCCTCCAAAGTCTTTCCCTTCTCTTGAACCGTAGAGACTGTCTCTTTAATACTAGAAGTATTGGGCATGTAAAATCTGGTCAAATTGTTGACAGACATGACTTACCCGTCCTTTCCAACTGCAACAATCAAACAAACAAGTTAGAACCATGTTGACATGATTGAACAACCTAACAAAAATACTTACCACGCTCTATGCTCACGACGGGACAGGGAGGTGACATCCCCAATTGTATAAGGAGCCTTGCGCACACAATCCGGGTCATAATTATAGATAATTGTCTCCCCCTCTTTCTCACTAGAAACATGCTGAGCATGTACACATGGTCAAATCATCGACAAATATTTCTTACGCATCGTTCAAGTTGGTATCTGCAAGATTCAAAC
>JAGGAR010000088.1:0-28769 GCA_017657315.1 Termitomyces sp. K1Ag | reverse complement strand
GAACCTTACCATATATTCAAAAGCCTGTTGATGTCTTTGCAAATGCTTACATGTCTGATGTAACTCTTATAATTCACTAACAGCCTGATATGTGCCTGATAACCCCTTTGGATGTCTGATAAGTCCTTATAATCAAACATCTGCCCATGGGAATCTGCCAGGGAATAAGTACCAGAAATTAACGGTTTTGCTGATGTCCTCCATCTTTCAATGCCACAATTCCAATAAATTAGCCTGACTCACAGTTCAACATTGAAACGTTGACGGTCCACCTGAATTATCATGCCTTTTTATTTCATTCTACTCAGCCCGCGCACATTTCACAAGCAGTCCCTTCACAACCAAGTTCTGCCTCTGATACACAGGGTGCAAACAGTGCCAAGGAAGCTTTTGACTGAAGAGATGGAATGTTGAGAAGTAAAAGTTGTGAGGGTGCAATACTGAGAAGGCATTTATATCGGTGGAGGGTGACACAAATGCCATATTTTTAGTTCTAGTATAGAGGGAATCCCGAGCTGATGTGCCCCACCCCAAAGGCATTACACCATATGGGATTAGGTGTCATCTATGTGCATCACTGGTATGTATCATAATACTTACAAAAAATTGAAATCACAAGACCTCCTTTCCATCTCTCATATACACAATCCCTCCCTTCATCACAAACCTGACTCCTCGCAGGACAGCCACCTCAAAATCATCGATTTCACCATTCACCCTTCCTTCCACGCCAACCAAATCCGCAGCCCAACCGGTCTTAATCGCACCAAATGGCACGCCTCTCTCAAGCGCCAACCTTGACGTATTTTTCAAGCTTCCATCTATCCCAAACTGTGCCTGTATATCCATTGCCTTTGCTTCACCTTGGGAACCTTCCCACTCCGTACCTCTCATGCACTCCCACCCTCCTAGAGTTCCTCACGTGAGGACATCTTCCCAGTGTGCACCCAACCTCCGCATCACTACCATCTCCAACGCATTTTCCCCGTGCGGAAAAAGGACCCGTGTCTCCACCACACGATATTCTCACCGCCTCAGGTCTGCCCTCCACTGCCTCCGCATCTCTAAACTCCAGAACCTTCTGAAATGAAACTTGCGCTCCCAGGCTCTTGACCTGTTGGATCCGCTCCCAGGTTGTACTGTACTGATCTTGAGAATCTCAGAGATGGATTGGCGTTCCGAAGACATGGGATCTTGACAAGCAAGGTGAGTGTAGCTGCTGATTCGATTCGAGAAATCAACAATTCCTAATATAGTCCGGATATCAATAGCTGGTTGAGAAGAGCTAGGCTCACATAAGCACCCTCCTGCGTGAGACCTCCTTGGTAAACAGTGAGCTTCGTCCACTCCACGATACCCTTTCCTCCTGAGATGCTTGCTACACCACTAGTTCCAGACAAATGTCTACTTTCTTTGCATCCCCCATGGCAGGATAGTGTTTATCATATCTTGGCAGGACAGCTGTTTGACTCTGTCTCGAGAACTCTTCTGCCGCTGCAGGCTATTACCATTGCCAGGAAGTCGGGTATCATACTGAAAGTACAACCCATTGCAGATTTTCGATCGACATTCGGACAACATGGAGCATCTGATTCCAATGAGATTATTGACCTGTTGCATCTAACTATCCTTCCTGGCTTCGTCAACACACACGTTCATTGTATGGGTTCTGTATGGTTACTTACGTGGACAATTTAATCTGATACCTCGTTTTCTAAGTATTGCTGCACTCATACCAAGGGGTTTTCAGGATTGAAATTTAGCATATACCATCAAATTTTTTGCTAAGGCCATGTTAGAGGGAACCAACCGACCACGTGACATCACAAATTACCATATATGGTAATTTCTAACTCCATTGCTGACAGCTTACTATCACATTGTCTCCTACTCACACTATCTCTTTGAATAATATCTACAAATACAAACTGCAAGAATCACATTCAAGTTTTCTATCTTCTGTTTACACCCCACTCAAGTTGGTTGACCTTCCAAGTTCAAGTTGAAATTGTCTGAGTATTTATTTCATTGGCTGCACTAATGTGGAATACAAGGGACAGAGAAACTTGTGGCATTTTCTTGAGTAAGAGCAATATACCATTGTTTTTCCTAGGCTTTTAGATTGTCACCACATGCTTTTGTGAAATGATGATGCTTGTGGAAATTTTTGAGACCCGCTGTTCCAACATGTATGTATGACAGTCAGGGCAAAGTACCTTTCAAATGTGATGACAAACTACATACCTCCATAGAAAAATGCAGAACTGGATGGTGTCGGACCCTGTTTGGACTGTCACAAAATGATCAGTTGATCAATCCAAGATCAATCAATCAATGCTTGCAGAAAACACAGTTTTGTCATAGTTTTTGGCTAGCTTTTGGAACACATGCTATCTATTGCATTTCAACTTGATTTTGACTCAAAATGGACAAAATTGTGGCACCAAACTAGGTATGTCAAAAAAAAAATTTAGGGGGGTCCGAGACCAACCAACCAACCATCGGTATATGAGAAATTGATCACGTGAAAACCCCTTGACTCGTACTCAGAAGCGTCGTGGAGTGACCAGGTAACCAAGGAGAGTCTCCCTGAACGCACCCTACGAGCTGGCGTCCATGCTCGCAAGACTCTGATGGCAGGATACACGACTGTTCGGTAATGTCGTTGCGGGATTTGCATGGAAGAATTGTTAATGCATCCGCAATTGCGGTGATGATGGTAACTTGAATGAGGGCGCCGAAGATGCTGATATAACACTACGGAAGTGAGACACCATCGAACATGGCGCGGAGCTCTTCGACGACGAGAAACGAGGAACCTCACTGCTCAAGAAGTGGGCGGAAGTAGGAAAGAAAACCTTCTGGGTACCGACATTAGCTGCCTATTATTCCTTCCAGCGAGATCAACTAGGTAAGGATGAAACCGAGCAAGGTGAGAGTATCCGAGAGAGCGAATGCGAGCGAGTATGATACAGTGAATGAGAAGGAGATTGGGACACGGAGAAAAATATAAATATGCGGAATAGGTTGAGGATGGGAATGGACGGAGGGAAAGGAAGATGTCCCGCTGAGGTCCGGGAGTGATACAGCACATGGATATGCTCGGTGTACGCCACCTGTTGCCCACAGGTGCGTAGTCCCGCCTCGTTTCATCTCCCATAGCATCCATCCAAAACCATCACTCATGCCCCATTTCCAATCCCCCTCATTCCTCTCAGGACGCAGAGGTATTAATCGCTTCGGTTGTCATTTCTCTGACTTCACTCTGCAACTTGGCGAGGCGCCATCATCGAATCATAGATTTTATGAGAGCGATGACGAGGCAAAGGGCAATCAAGCAGACGAGACCGACAACAGTAAACGCGCCTACGGCAGCGCCAATGCTTCCGAAGATTCTGTGAAGAAAAGATCAGCACGAACACAAAGCAGAGGGAAGAGAACTTGAAGGAACATACATTCCAGAAGACCTTGATACTAAGGTGGGAGAGAACATAGCGTGTGGTGTCGGATGAACAGACACGACACTCAAGTAGGACAAAACTCTCCCACCAAGATAGTCCTCAGTATACAAGCGTCAGGAGTACCATAGATAAGTAGGAGAGCGGCGATGCGGCCCGTCGTGGTTACGGGCCGATTGGTGATGCCAGATCCAATCTTTGGAAGACTTACAGAGATGAATGTACGCGCTATCTTCATCTGTGATTGTGAAGGTAATGGTCACTGCGTGAGTTGTATTCAGCCAGGGTCCAGACGGTAGAGCGGCTTGGATGGGCTCGGAACGACGCTGTGAGTCTAGTCGTAGTGTCCATGACGACTGTAATGGTAGATGTCAGGCCAAGTAGCTGATTCAACTCTAGAAAATGTGCCGCAGTGGCATGGCCGGGTTGGTTGCGAAGAAATTCGGACGCTGATTGTCAAAGTGTCAAAGTTCAAACAAAGACGATTAGATCTGATTAGATGCTGAGAGTATGGGTCATTGGTTCTTGACATTGAGACGAGTACGATTCATTATCAAGGGGGTATAGCTCAAGACCAGAGCATCAGACAACAACAGACCTTCAATTCATTCCGAAGTTCTGTGGTGTGTGACTCGGAAAGGCCGCGTTCGAACCGTGACACCACCACTAGCACGTATCTCGTATGCTTTTCTTCCCTTTTCCTAAGTTCCTCAACCTAGGTATCCGTCATCGTGATTTGTTGCATTAGTATGCGTGTGCATGCATATACACAAGCAAAGGCGGTGTATAGCTCAATCATATCCACTATTGCAACTTACGCTGTCAAATTCTGTGTCGTCTGATGACGGAATCTCGTGTTGGAACCATGGTGTCTTCATCAAGATGATCCTTGTCTTTTTTTGAGGAATACAAACAAGAGTTCAGGTAGGTTGCAAGTACGAGAGATTGTAACGTTAAACGATAAGGGTCCAGACGTCCAAGGATGGTGGAGAGAGAAATTTAAATCGAACCGTCGAACATAGTACATATATATAACAAGATGACGTTTTATAACGTTTTACTTTTCGTGGTCTGGGGTTTGCCAAAGTCTAGGGAACAAAGAGAACGATTGTCAGAATAAAGTCAGGTCGATGCAATAGAATATCGGGATTAGAGGGATTCGGGGATTTAGGTATGTAAGATGATGTGAGGGACATGGGAGCATTCGAGGGAGTGAGTGAACGATGCAAGAGTATGAAGGGAGGAGTTGGGGAGGGGTTGATGCGTAAGTGAGGTGAGGAGATGAGGTTGGGATACGGAGACGGAGACGGGGGGACGGGGATAAAAGATAAGTTGGCAACGAGAACGAAAGGGGACGGAGCGCATGCAGGGAGGGAAGATACAGGTGGAGGAAGAGTAAGATTCGTAGGTCACAAAAAGAAGCGTAGCGGAGTTTCCGAAGAGTGCTCAGTGGCCGGTGTAAGTGCGCATACGTCCACTCGAGCTCGTGATCTACGAGAAGGGAAAGGTCAGCAACAGTTTGATATTCGATTTGAGATAGCGGGAAAGGAAAAACAAATGAAGGAAGGAACGAAGAAACCAAACCCCCGAAAAATGAAAACGAACTTCGAAAGGACGAAAAACGAACCTTCAAAAACCCTACGCCCTTCCCCAGCCTCACATAACCCGCGTCTTCCATTCGAGTACGAACTCTTAACGCACACGTTCATCCTCATTCCTGTACCCTCCAAACGCGTCATCCGATCCCACCCCTCGTTACGCCGGAGAAAAACGTTGCGTCTGAAGCGCCACATACGGATCCGGGTACACATAACGTTCATGCTCATGGGTCAAGGACATCCCACTCGCACTTGGACCTGGACCCACTCCCGTGCCCGTACCCGAACCAGCACCGGTGTCTTTCGAACGCGATTCTGTGCCCAGCCCGGCAGCTTGTAGGAGGTCGCGGTAGTACTCGAATCCTATCTCGTTCTCGTGTCCCTCCTGACTTGCGGGGTGTCTGGCTGCGGAAGGGGTGGAGATGGAGATGGAGGCGTTGTAGGTGTGGAGGGTCGAGGTAGAAGTAGAGGTAGAGTGGGGCGTGGGGGAGGTGGCGGGGATGAGGGCGTACCCACTCTCCTGGGGCTGCGTCTGCGTGTGGGCGGTGTACGTCTCTGCTCGGTCTCTGTATCCCTGGGTGGATCCAGCTCTATACTTCCTTTCCACGCCCGTTGTGCCATACTCGTCCTTCGCCTCCGTACGCATCCCACCCTCATGCTCGCCATCGAGGAACGCAAGCATAGACACGTTCGCGCCTTCGATGGTTTCCCCAAAGACATCGTGGTTGAATTTGATGCGGCGACGGCGCCGGATGATCAAGGCCACGAGGAAGACAAGGAGCGCAAAAAGGACGAGGCCGACGGCGGTGAATGTGCCTGCGACGGCACCGGTGTTTTGGAAAAATCTAGGAAGGGCACGGGGACGTTAGTTTGTGGGTGGGTTGGATACGAGGGGGAAAAAACGCACCCTTGACTTGAACCTGAGCCTGGGGCGGTAGAGGACGCGGGTGGAGACGCATGCGTAGATGTGATATTAACAGGTGCCACAGTGGTCTGCATCGTAACTCCCATGGTGGAGTTGTTGCTCACGATCGGCACGGTCGTTGTCGGAGCCGGGGATGTTGTCGGAGCCGGGGATGTTGTCGAGGCCGGGGATGTTGTCGGAGCCGGGGATGTTGTCGGAGCCGGGGATGTTGTCGAGGCCGGGGATGTTGTCGGAGCCGGGGATGTTGTCGGAGCCGGGGATGTTGTCGAGGCCGGGGATGTTGTCGAGGCCGGGGATGTTGTCGGAGCCGGGGATGTTGTCGAGGCCGGGGATATGGGGACAATTGATGAAAATGGTACAGGGGACGGTCGTGTCGTGATAGATGCACTTGATGGTGATGATGGCAGCGGTGGATTGAAAAGCCGACGCACTCGTTAGGGTTGCTGGACGTTCCGCTATTGCTTAGGGGGCTGGCTGCCTTGGCTATCATTAGGTTGGCGCCTAACCCTAACCCTAAGTGGGCGGTGGAGGTGATTTGGTTTCTAAGGGTTTGTCGGTGTCGTCGGGATCGACGATGTTCTGTGTTGAGTTATTTTGAGTTAGAAAAAGCAAAAATACAACTAGATCAGAAACGTACGTTGGATGCGCACGGATCTAGACACCATCCTCGTCAGAATTCGCTCGAGTATATTCTAGAGAAGCTGTAAGAACCAAAAATGTTAGAGAGAGTGAAAGAAAGATGAGATGAGGGACGCACTAAGCCTAAGTAGCCCTAACCAGCAGCAGATGCAAGACCATAGAACCGTGATGACGACCGTGAACTTTCAAGATTTAACAGGTGCAGAGGCGACGCAACAGACAACGATTTACTTGGCACGATTTGAACATTTTGGCAGTCGGCCAACAGGCAGCAGTAGGAGTGACTCGTCGCGCCAGGGGGTAAGGCCGGGTGGTAAGAACTGATCTGATGCAAAGTAATCCTGATCTCTCTGAAACAAACAAAGGCGATTAGATACTATCAACTGATCGACTGGAGATGGAAAGTTTTCACCGTGAGTTCGCAACCAACATACCCACCTGATACTACTCTCAACTGGCAATCTTGTGAGTTATTTTACAGTAATTCAGATTACAGATAAATTATCAAATAGGAATCTGGCTTCATTTTCGACAATACTGTGACTCGGCTTGTTGCTTCTTCGTTGCTTCTCCCAAGTTTCTCCAGCAGTCTCTGCTCTCGTTTGCGAAGCAAGAATCAATACAAAGGTGGCACTATCTCGGTTCTGGTATGTTCAACAATCTATGATGACTAGTAGTGCACTTACAACAGGCTGATCGAGGCAGTGATCAATCTCGCCGATCTTTATTCCATACCGTCGTGATGCTGATCATATCTTAAGCAACAGCGCCAAGCCTCCTGTTCAGCAGATCTTGATGATACTTACATGTGGAAGCGGGATGTCCATGTACTGCATTGATTGCAATCAATAAAAATAGAGATCTTGTGAGTTTCATAATGTTCGGGGGCCTGGGGTTCACCCGTACCGGTATACAGCCGTATGGACACGGGTATGACGGGTCCAACGATATGAACAATCGTGAGTCGGAGTAGGCGTCGCACGTCGAACGTGTGTCAGCAAGAAGGTAGGCAAGTAGAACACCGGACGAAAAATCTGATGACCCGCGTTCGAAGCGCCGTACCGGTACCCAAGTACGTTTATTCCCAGAATGCTACCGTTTCAAGGACTGCTTGGACCATCGTAATTAAAGCGTCGGGCACTAGTAAATTGTCGTCATCAAAACGGTCTCACTGTCCTGAATACTCGCGTTTGAATCGCGGTACCTCTTCTATCCGATAAAGTACTCATTTTTTGATACTAAAAAAATCCTTAGAGTCATGACCCCTCAATGACACATTATCTCCCATCGTAGGTACGCGTGTCGAACTATTCAAGCAAAGGGGGGTATAGCTCAAAGGAAGAGCATCAGACAATCACAATGGAACAAAACTCTTTACAGTCTTAAGATCTGTGTTCAAACCGCAGTTCCCCTACATCGGCGCTTGGAGAGAAGTAAGTATGGGTGGTATAGCTCAATTAGCAAAGCGTCGGGCACCAGTTTGTCCCCATCAAAACGGTCTCACTGTCCTGAATACTCGCGTTCGAATCGCGGTACCCTTCTACCTCTTCTACCTGATAAAGTACTCGTTTTTTGATGCTCAAAAATCCTTAGAGTCAAAACCCCTCAACAACACTCCATCTGCCATCGTAGGTACGTGAATTGAACTCTTCAAGTCAAGGGGGGTGTAGCTCTAAAGGAAGAGCATCAGACAAATCACGATGGAACAAAATTGCCTACAGTCTGAAGATCTGTGTTCGAACCACAGTTCCCCTACGATGGTGATTGTATAGAACTTTAATTTTGGAGGTGAAGACGTTGTACATGTGCATGTACAAACTTTTTAGGGGCGTAGGAAGCGGGTAAGCACAGGCATTGACATCCGTAAAAATCAACACAATACCTATAATACAGGTGTAGGACAGAAGGTGAGGATGCGGGACATACATACGGCTCATGGAATTTATGGCGAGGGAATGGTACCGAAGCGACATGATGAAAATTAGAGATCTGAGGACAAGTCAGGTTTGATCTGGGTCTAGTTTGAGTAGAAGCAGGCAAAGGGATTAGATACGAAGTCGTTTAACGAAGGATAGGGTGACAGACGACAACACGATCAGAACACGAGGGCTCGCCTGCACGCTACGCTATTATCGTCTCCCCCTGTACGACGCCTCCCAATCCGTACCCTCCGAAATAAATCCATCATCACGACCAACAAAGGCAGTGTTCAATGTCGCCCGATGGCAGCGACTGCCCTATACTCTTTCGCCTATGTTAGACGTATAGATTGTCGCCTACCGCCCTGTAGACCCCACCATGAATCTTCAAACTCGAAGAGTTATTAATCACGGTAACCACATCCGGCATCCTATTCCTCATTTGGAGTCCAGACCGCACGTTCGTGTCGCCACCAACAGCCATCATATCCGCATTGACGAGTTCCGTGTCGTGAACCCTGTTCAGCACTGTGACTAAGGATGTCTCCGGCGAAATCATAGGTTGATCTTGGTCAAGCGCAACTTCGGACTCTTCCTCATCATGAATGTCGCCTACATATTTCGACTCTGTCATTTGATCCTCATCGGCATGTTTGCTCGAATGCGCAAATAACGCGACTTGTTGATCCCGTTTCTGATTGAAACGGGGTTGTTCGTCCAAATGCGCCAAGTCCACGCCTTGTTGCTTTGGTTCCTGTCTCTGATTGACCTGTTTTTGAATGTCGACAAGATGTTCTTGAATCAACGCAAGTGAGTCTTGCATTGAAATACTGGATTTGAGCTAGGAATTCTTGTCATGAGGCAAATACACTGGCAGAAGGAATCATAAATACTTACACCAAACACATCTAAGGACTGCCTCAAACGTTCGCGGTATTCTTGTATTACTCCAGCGTCCTGATCTGGACTGAATTATGCGAAGTGCCTTGTTCTTTGACACTTGAGCCTTGGTGAATTTGTAGATTTCTTTCAAGGTTCTGAATGTAGTCAATCGGCGTATAGAAATGTGCGATGTAACATGCTTACTCAGATAACTCTTTCTTGTGTGCTCCAAATATGCCGGTGTCACATTAGCGGGCCCTTTGCCATCGTTGCATATAATAATGTACACAAGAGCACATGCATCCTTTGCAAGCCGTTTGAAATCACTACGGGTGAGAATTCAGTCGTCGACCGGACAGTATCATGATTGATGAGCCGAACCTGGTCAATCTCAACGATGTTCAATGCTAACCCTGCAGAAGTTTTTGCCGATGGGAACGAATTCTTGAGTATCTACAGGTCTTGACTCATATTTCGTCTGAGCGCACTCTTAAGCTATATTGTGCTCAGTCCGCGACGGCCTGGAACGTCGAGAAACGGAGTTCATGTGGCATGGGCTGTATGATTTTGTTACCGCAATGAGCAAATAGCAACGGATTCTTACTGGTGAATATTGATCGTCCTTATTTGCCTAGGGTGGTTCCAACAGAAGCTTACAAGTAGTGTCAACAATTTTAAGTTCAGACCCTGCGATGATGAGTGCGACAACCGACCTCAGTTGAATTTGGCCTCATTCCGGCACAAGGTTTAGTGTCCTGGCAAATGTTTAGAGCCTGTACCAAAAATGATGTTAACCCCTTACCAGTTCCCTGTCCTACATACGCGATTTCTTCTCTTCCGTGGAGTCCTCGTCGTATCTACCAGGATCAAACGAGAGCGGATCGTGGTATTCCGTTGATCTCAGTATCCTTCAAGATACTGCGACGTAAAAATGTCCCAGTCGAAATGATGCGAAGAGTTTCTCGGGCGATGGAGTCCAATCCTCCGAGATGAGGATGCTTGCCAGACGTTGATGTAGAGTTGGCGGGAGAGAAAATCGGTATAGTTGGCCAGGAGCACCTGTTGCCAGCAGGGCCGCCACTGTCATGCAAGTTCACTCAAAGTTTTCTGTCCTACTCCGAGTAGTAGTGTATTCAAGTATATATGTAGTTTACATTGTACCTAGCTACTTGTCCAGTTGCCTTCACGGCCCTCCCCAGTTCTTGCATGAGACAAACCGTCTTGATGGTGTTGAGCTAACGTCGGCTATTTTAACACCCTACCACTGAGAAGAAAGGAAGATAGATCAGGAGTTGCCTACGTATTCGATAGAATTGAAAAAGCACAGAATCGAGACAGTTTGACCATACCAGACATGGTGTTGTATCTGAGTCACAGCCACAGTTTGACAGCGGTCGATCGGGCTGCTGTTCAGTGATATGTACAGCGGCTTTCTTGAGACCTGCGAGAGACCATGCAAATGAGATCGAAATGACATTGATAATACGGAGTTCTCGGGCCATAGGCGATCAATTTTCAGTGCATATCAACGGGGGAGGGTAGACAAAGGACTTCACAGATACCATACATGCAAGAGGCGGGACCGCAATTCACGGTCGGAAATGCCACTGGCATTGGCAGACAGCTGGCGGGCGATTGTGAGGCGATGGCAAACAACGGCTTTGAGGATTTAGACAGGCTTGATAAGAAGGAATTACCGCTCACCCTGTGTGTACGGTGGAAATCCCTTTGAAGACGGGTGCATCAAAATTATACTGGTGAACATTTCTGGCATGTTGCTAGTAAGAACATCGGGAAATGATAACACGGTCCTATATATACCCTTTGAAAACAAGCTCGTTACTCATAATACCCGTTCCTCGTGAAAGCGATTCCGGGCTCATCCCTGATCCACGGCAGGAGCATGGGAATTGTTTGTATAAAGACGTCAAGTGATTGGCAGCATGGTTCTGTAAATCATCAATTTCCTACGCAGAGTTCCACCCATCGTCGATGATCTGCCCATCATTACTGCATCGTTTCTCATAAGCAGTCGAATCTCTCTACTTAGGTTGGCGCACAGAGAAATTCTAGAACGTCGACCCATCCCCCTCCACTCCGTTATCAGTGCACAAGTCTTCGGACTGCACGCGGGTAAATCAGCTGTGCTGTAAGTTATGTGAGAAATGTCTCAAAATCCCAATGACAGAAAAAGAAGTGTCTAAATCCCCGTAATACCAGTCTGGTCGGGATCCAAGCGGCTCCTCAAACTGCTCGTTCCTTCATCGTCTGCTTCTGGTTCGGTATATATCAGCTTCTTGTGTTGCGTCAATTGGGAATCAGCGTGCAGTTTATGTTGGCTAAAGAATCAGAATACGTTTCTGATCAAGGCGTAAAAATGCAAGAGAGAAACTTACTCCGATCTGCTGTGTACCCACGGCGCTCTGCACATTGGATAGTTCTCATTCCTTCTCTTCTGCATCTTCACCAAACACTTCACACAGAACAGGCCACAACTCAGCCGGACGCGCTTGAACGCTATAAAAGTCAGCAGATGAAGCATGAATCATCGTCGATTTGTGGTAGAATTTGGATTGGGGTTCCTGTATAAGGGTACGCGGGAACGTGAGGGTGTGTGTATTTGCAAGCAGTACCGCTCGGAATTCAGAGAGGAAAGTTCATCGGCAAACAAGGGAGTGACGTGCGCTTGGTGGAACTTTTTAAGATTTTGCGTGTGGCTTCAGCATTTGCGTATTGGAACTGAAGCAGTCGATTCAGGAACTCAGACTTAGACGGTGTAGGCTGGAGGCGCACTTCTTCAAATGTTCAGCATGAATAGAGTGTGTTCCAGGAAGATCTCTCGACTTGATTTACTCTTCAACATTCTCTCGCCTCCAAGTGTCCTGACCATCACACGTTCCGCAAACTCCTTCGGCCTCTTTTCGCTCTCTTTGACTAATCGCTCTTCTCGATCCAACTCGTGTACGCTCTCGATACCTCAGCCTCGACAAATAACTCGCACGAGAACACAAGTCACTCTGTCAGGTCACAAAATTTCTTGAAAATTTCAGTGACTGATGTCGATCCTAGAAGAGCGCACACCTTGACATCGGTAGAATTAGAAGCGCTGCAAAGCTTTGACAAGAGACCTGGATGGGAATGAGCCTCGACGTGGCATGAGTGTTTCTATGGATCACAGTGCGTTGTGAGTAAATGCGCAGAAAAGCCGCTACTAGAGTTCGAGAGAGTCCGGAATAAGACCATGCCAAAGGAATGATGACGACGTGACGGCAGTTCAGATTCGTGATCGTGACCTAGAATGGAGCGAAGCTGAGGCATTGATAAGGATCCACAAAGGGGCCATGGAATACATAGATCTGTGAAACAATGAGTAAGTCCAAATATGACCTGAAATGACGCGCCTCCCGAGGTGTGCCCTAATTTCGACCAGCTGTCATCCAAATCTCTGCAGTATCCATCCACCAATCCGAGTCTTGACCAATCTTTCCCAGTCTTTCGGTGACATGGACCGTTATGCACAGTCAAGATAGGGTGGCGGGTGTAAACGACGTGACGAAGGAGAGTAGAACACGGCCTTGTAATTATCGTAAGTACAATATGGAATGGAAGTCGAACATTGCTGGTGGAGGGAGCAAGGTAAGAACGAAAGCGAAGACGTGCCTTTCAAAAGATCATCCAAGACACCGATACACTGCAGTTGCAACGCAGCAGGCAGTGTTGGCGCGACGGCTGAGCAAAACAAAGAGACGTCACAACGTTGTGCGAATCTTTGACCAAACAAATTGATTAGATTGTGATTAGATACTGGGTCCGGGATTCCGTCGCTGGCGGCTGCAACTTCATGATCACTGACATTGTGGCACAACAACTCATCACATTATAGCAACTTACTCGGCTTGAATTTTTCTCGCTCGTTGTACATATCTGCGTATTTCCTTTATAAGCTCAACCGCGGCCAGATTCTGCCAAAATGTTCTCCGCACTCATGTCCTCAAATTACAGCTGTTGTCACTCTACTCACGGGTGACATACTACTCCTTGTGCAGAGAGCCGTATCTTGTAAGTCCTCTGCTCAAGGGTCCCACTGATCTCCTGAAAGTCCCATTAATTTCCACGTATTAGACCCGTGCTCGTACGCTGCCCGCAGCTCCCTTGAGCTGCTCGTTGTTCGGGATAGCTTCCAGCAGCGCACCCTGCACCGTGCATCCGTGGGCTAGCACTGTCGTTGGGTCTCCCACACTTCCGCCTACAACGGTACCGCAAGCAAAGGGCGTTTCGATCTCCTGGCGGAAGCTGATGGTGGTTTGAAGTGTCTCGTCCAGCCCAGGGAAGTGGAACAGCTGACGTAGACAATCTCGTTGACATGGACGGTGGTGGTGGTCAAACTGTCCACTCTCGAGTACGTAGAGACAGCGTTCGCAACGGTTGATGGAGCTGGTGTAGTCAAAAAATTAATGCGAGTAAGTAAACGTCGTCTATCCATCTTGGTTATTTGGTCCAGCCATAACATATATATTTAGAACTTTCCAATGCGGTAATTTGCCCGATGCTCTGGCACGATGGGACACCGATCACCCCTTTTTCGTCGTATTCTCACGTCATAGAGCTTTGAGATCCCTGTGGAGTATGTGGATCAGAGGGAGACTACAGCGCTTCTTTTGCATTCTGTTACGCCATTTTCTGCTCTAACCATGGCCAACTCTGGTAAGCATCATGTTTCTCCTCTATTGCGAGCCAATTGTCTGACCTCTTGCATAACGTGGTTCGACAGCCAGTCACTCGATTCTTAAATATTGTCAAAGTATGTATATATATGTGGCTATTGTAACATACTGTATCGACACAAGGACTATTCTGGTATCGTGAATGCTTAGTGAGCTGTCTCCTATTACGTATTGTTTTTGTAGGATGGGGAATCAGTATTAGCAGGGACGTTAACAAAGAAACGCAAAAACTCGAATTCGGTTACATCGCTCCCGTCGATGAAGGCTCGGGCACTAGCCTCGAAGATGGTCTCAGTTTTAGTACGGAAATTCTTATACTTGTACTTACGGACAGTACGAGTACGTAGCGTAAAGATGCCTCTCTGTACTAGTAGCTCAGAGAACCGTATCTAGTAAAACTCCTCTGCTCGAAGGTTCCATTGATCTCCCGAAAATCCATCCTATCAATGTCCAGGCATTAGAGGTACATTGCTCTTCGAGCCACGCTCGTACATCACCCGCAGCTCCGTTCGTCGTTCGAAATAGCTGACCTTGCACCGCACATCTGCGGATCATCGCGTCGCCCACACCGCCGCCTACAACGGGACCGCGAGCAAAGGGCGTTTTGATCTCCTTGCAGAAGCCGACGGTGGTTTGAAGCGTCTCGTCCATCCCAGGTAGGGAAGTGGAGCCGCGGACGTGGTGGGGGTCGAACTGCCCACTCTTGAGTAGGGCAAATATGGCGTTCAGGACGGCGGTGTAGATGAAGCACACAACGAGGTCGAAGCGCATGCAGTTGATGGAGCTGGTGTAGTCCATGCCATTGTTCAAAGACTCGACGGAGCAGGTAGCAGCACCAGGGGAGGCGGAGATGGTTCACTTGGTGTGCTTGACCACGAGACGGAAGCGAGCATGCGGTTCCATGAGCAGACAGCGAGAGGTATTCTCGTCTTCTTGATATAAAGTCGGCACTGCGAAGACCTTGATGAGCTTGCCGTCGATTTAATCGGTCCCGATCTCTGTGGCATAGGAAGAGGCAAGAACAACTGCAAGACCAGCTCGTCTTCTTGATATAAAGTCGGCACTGCGAGTGAGACAACAATGCCCGGCCCAAGGCATTGACGGCGTGTTTCCCCTCGCTGACGGTGTACACTGCCTGAAAATAAGACCACGCGCGGATAGAGCAAGGAAGCAAGTGGACGTACGATGAACAGAACAAAAATCAACGACAGGCGCGAGAGTCTTCAGCGTAACTCTATCCCAGTCTGAGAACCCTATTTCTACTCCCACATACGCGCTATATCTAGCATCTCGTGAAAACCATGACCAGAACAAGGGATTGGAGACGAACCTCCACAAGAGATCAACATCAACTTGATGTTCGGGCCCAGGAGCTGGAGCGCCCGGGCCGATTGGAAGGATGTCTCGGTATAGCATTGTGATCCATCTGACACTTGTGGATCGCAGGATAAACGAGTAGGCTATCGAAGGACCCAAGTACTACACGAGATGCGGGAGTAAGAAGTACGACAAGGAACGACAAAGAAAAAGATGGAGAAATCTTGCGCCGAAGGTTGACCGAGTACGTGTTCACCGAGCTTTCGATTTCAAAATAGTTGTCAGACACCATCCATCCGAGCTGAAGAATGAAGAGAATGTCACCTGCTGTGGTACTCGACCCAGGCAAGGGCGTTTCGAGCGTTCCGGTACCCATGTTCAGGAAAATGTAGGGCTCGATGCCAAGAGAGTGGCACCATTGGATGAAATAGTCTACATACGCGTCATTGATGAGCACTCAGCTTCTAACGGGAAGAAATAACGAATGCATACGAGTTCCAAATTGACTGCTCTCCTCCATTAACCAGGCGGGTTCTGGGCGGGGGACGGAATTCTTTGGGGCCGATGATATCTAAGGAATATCAACAATCTCAATATCGGGTACAAAAGAGGTTTGAGGTTTGAAAGGATGCACCTTGCCAGCGGTAGCTACTGACGAAGTTCCACAGCCAAAGTAACCCAGTCACCTACTTACACCCCAGGATACTTCACAAGCTGAAGATTGAAGCTCCTTGAGAGCCTCGATCACGTCCGTACAGAGCCAGTTTTCAGATCGATGAGACGATGTTGATTACAATCACAAAGGCATCGTCCCATGTACAAGGATAGATCTCATATAATGCGGGCGGATTCGATGTGGACAACAGGTGCAGGTACAGACATTGTTGCGGTGTCGAGTTCAGGAGGTCGAGATGGAAGGATGCAGACGCGAATGGAGGACCTCCGTCCTTAAGGACTCGGAGCGCATGACCCAGACCAGCGGGCCACATGCCAGTGTCGACCATGGCACTTGCGGGGGTCCTGATTCAGCCTGACCTGTGCATAGTTCGTTTGGTTAGCTTGAGGGAGCCAAAAGATAGCGAATGTTGTACCAGCTCCAGATTGATTGCTGTCGAGTTCCTCGGGACCGATACCATCTAACAGTTATCATGAATATCAGTATGCAGCCCAAGAGAGATTCTGAAAGGACGTACCTTGCCGATGATAACTATTGACAATTGTGAAGTTCCTTTGGTCCAACAATCATCAACATTAATTCACGCCGTGAAAATAGATCACATACCCCACAAGATAGCCACCTCCTGACCAATCCAGCCGCGTCGCATGAGCGTCTCGACCCCATAATGCTGTGAGCCTTAACCCATTTGCCACGAGAGTGGGACGTGTGCAAGACATCCTGTAAAGATCACTCAATCTCTGGATAAAGCATGTCGAATCACCAGAAGACGCACCTGGTCAGGAGTCAGGACGTGTGCTCCATGCTTTGATTTCTGGGTTGGTTTAAATTGAAGTGGAGGAGCGCTAGCGTCATTAAGGTCAGGAAGTCACAGAAACAGAGTGAAATGGATGAAGTGGCACGAAAGACTGGGCTTGAGGCCGCATTAAGGCCGCACCAGACAAATGATACACGTGTCCTTCGATTAGATTTATGTTTTTCGTGTTCTGATCCGTCTCGGTCTGTTATCTCGAGTCTAACTCTTACATTTCTGTCTCGAGCCCACGGAAAGCTTGGCGCCTAACACATCGATGCCATGTCAGAACGACCTTCATCTCAAACCGTTCATTTTACCGTCTCAGTTTGGCTCGATTGCCTATCGTCAACCTATCGCTGACTCCGAACCTGCTATTCTTAGTTGCTTCAAGCTCTCGAAAAAACGGTAAACACTCATTTTGTAATCCAACCGAAAGCCAAAGATTCCTCCTTCAAACAGCGGCTTATCACACAGGGTAAGCCATCTACTCATCTCTTACAGACCACATCATTAAAGCCTACACTAAAGACCAAGTTCAAAATGGCTGCTTCACTCGACCAACGCTCTCATCATTCCGAATTGTAACACCCACGTACACATGTCGATCATTGGATCTTTGTTTCCTCCTAATGGCACTTTGACTGGTCCAGTAGTTTGCGACCCGTCATCCTTGTCACTTGAACCGAGTCCCATCGAAGGAATTATGAAGAGACTTTGGAGTGTCATCGACCAAGTAACAACATCCCTTCGTACTTCGTTCGCCCCTCGATCCTTCTATCCTCCAGCTCGGAGTTCCCCTAGCCATTAGATATTAGACACTCCATTCCAGTGAGGCTGCTTTTCAGCATCTTTTCACCGCTACATGCTTGATTAGCCCGCAGCCCAGAATAGCACATTTCAGATATCGTAGATTGCTGTTCGCGAGGTCTACTCGTCATTCACAAACGATCACCTCTGACCTGATTCAGAGTTCGGCACTTACCATACTGCCGTTCACGTACGTCTGCCATATCCAAGGCCATTAACATAAGACCCATATACATAAGTATTAGTTCCTGATGGCCCACTTCAAGCTCTAGTCTATTCTAGAATCGAGCGACAATGGCGATTAGTTCCGTGTAACGTAGAGGGCCGGGGCAACAATGGAACGTACCACCGGTTGCACCGTTAACGCGCATCATCATCTGTGTCCCCACGATGCTAGGCCAAAGCCGAGAATAAAATCGAGAGTATAATGAGCAGGAACCCGAAATCAGTGGGAATGACGACACGGCCTACCAAAAAATGCGGGGTATTTTTGTCAGAGGTACCCTTATCGCAGCGCAGGTGAGATGGCAGGATCAGCCTAGATAAAGGCAAATACGCACCGATAAGAACGAAAATCCAGGTCACTTTTGAGGGGGGTGTGAACTTTGAGTTTGTGCCCGTGAGTCCATAAGGTATGTCTGCTGAAATGTGTTGAATCATCTCTACTGACGTTCTACATGTATTTTACAGCTCTCGTCTCGATCCCGTCCTCTCCACAAGCCCCCAAAGTCACCACAAGCCTCCCTGGCCTCGACTTTCACAACCTCGAATTAACTCGTTACGGCCTCCCATCACGCGAGCCCATGAACTCAAAGTTCCCGGGCTCGCGTGTCCGCAACTGTCCACGCTGCCGAGGTAAGTAAGCACTGGTTACTTGCTTGAAACCCTACTTACAATGTATGCTAGCCCTCCTCCACCACTCCTCTGCTCGCGAGTTGCCACGTCAACAACGCTGGCTCACGAAGTTCGAGTTCGTCACTAATATCCTCCCCCAGCCTCTCGTTACCCTCTCGCACCCCAACCGACCCCGCCGCTCGCTGACCACGACGATCGAAGCCCCGCCAACGCCGCCTCATGTCCCGCCAAGTCCCAGCACGCCCCACCTACCCCGTCCCCCCGCACAACCTCGTACACCCCTCGCCTGGTCGATATTCGATAGGTCTTCGACCGTGCTCGTCATCGTTGCCTGCTCGCGAACTTCATGTTTGCGGGCATCGTCTCATACTATTGTACCTGGTACATTACCCTCGCCCACGTCAACGTACCTAGATAAATGACCAAGTGAATGTGAGGCATCGCTCATCCACAGTCTAGTTGGCAGTGTTGTATCGTCTGAGCTCAGCGATAGATGCGGGTTGAGACCTTGCAACTATCATGAACAAGCCCCATCAAGCGAATAAATAGAGGCTTTGACAGAACTGCGACGACTGATCCTGGAAGAGTGGTCCGAGATCACAATACCATCATGGAAATGAAGTATCACGACATGTATTGGAAGAGTTACGATAGCCTGTACACAAAACGAGGAGTTAGGTAGCGGTATGTTCCTGGGGGCTTGTGATGGACTGTACAGTTGACGAAATTCGCGGATGGGATATGTACGAAGTGGCGAGTGCCGGCCGCATTAGGATAAGCAGCGAAATAATCGGTAATCTTTGAGGCGAGGAGATTGAGGTGAACAAACTGCGACAGGATGAGTCCTTTTGATACGCAGGATGGAGAAACCAACATACCAAGAATATCGACCTTGTATCCAACCCTTTTGTGCCAGCGCTGTCTGCTTATGAACCGACGCAAGAATTCAGCAGTGTGATTTATGAAAAGAAACTTTCAACTCACAAGTACACCCCGAAGGTCGTTCGGAATGGATACCAGCCACAACTGTCCTCCAACTAATCAATGCGGATTAAGTGGCATGTTCTCACACGCACGACTTGCATCCTCACTATCAAATGGCGGGTGGCGTACTCCTTCTCCTAGCTTGATTGTACCCAACAGCGTTAAGTGCTAACTCTCGATCCCTATGTTCATCACATCCCTCGTGCGTACGCCTCGTTCTCCACACGCTGCTCTCTTCAATCTCTCGATCCCTTAGAACCTCATATAACACACCGAGATCGAGATCGAGGGATTGAAGGCCGTGATTTGATGGTCCTGTAACGAAGGGAACAAGGCATGTGCGGGTAAGTAATCCATCCCGGCATAATTTAGGAATGAAACCTACCGCCGACCGCAATCACCCTCTCGCCTGTCCCTTTGACATCGGCCACCTCTACCGCTACTGGTAAACCATTTCCCGGATGTTCTAACTCCAATCCGCATCAGTTCTGAGTGTTTGGTTGACTATGATCGCCAATGTGTTCCTTCCGCAGGGAAGAAGGACTTACAAAATCGTAACATCATCGTTTGAAGGGACAAGCTCGGTATTGAAACCCGGTGGCGAATTTCATGAAGGCTTCGGCGATCAAGGAGTCTGCATACATTCCTACCTTGCGGGGAAACGAGAAAGTAAAGGACTTATGAGGGTCACGTTAGGAGGAACAGCCGCACCTTTCCATGTCAACCGTATTGAATCCGGTCACGCCGTTGATGATGGCTTGAGAAATGAGAAGGTCTGTGTGCGTTCCCACCCTACATTTGATCCAGTCACCAAGGGAGTTAACGGGTGTGCGGGGGGAAGGGTTACCGTGAGGTTCGCTTCTAATCGAACCAGGCGTCAGCAGCGGGTCTATGAGACAAAATGGGCAGAACTCACCAAAAATGATTTCCACTGGGTTACCAGCCACCTGAATAAATCATTCCGCTCTAATGTATCCTAAATCAGACAGTTCACCCCGTGGATTTGTCCGTCACGACAGGAGCAGTGGCGTTCTTGTTTGTGTTGCTCAAGCCGGTACTGTGGTCTCCGTCAGCCCAACTAGGACGCGTGACAACAAGAGGAAAAGAAATGAATACCTGCAATGCGCAAGCAATACCACCGTCGCACCCTCCACTTCAAACACGTCAAATTCCTCAACTAATATGCCCTTTAAACCTTCTACCATGCCCTCCAGTGTCGTCTGGTCGGACCTCCCTCGTTGATAGAGATAGCAGTGTGTCGGTCCAGACATCTACAACACAACGCAGCGGGAACGAACATAGCCAAAGGACCCTCGGTAGAAAGTGAGAGATGATTCATGAATTGTCTTCGGCACCGCACTAATAGCCGAAAACTTTAAAGTCCGAACCTCCCTAAGTCTACCGTTTCCCACAAATTCTCCTCCTGACCCAGAATGGAGAACGACGCCCTCCTGGAAAGCACGCTCCTGTCACTCTCGCTCATCAACCTACATGAGCACATCCCTGACACAAACCAACTCATGCACCCTATCCCGGAATCCGCCACAAGCAGCCCCACCAGCACAACCAGCACTATATGGGCTGTAGAGGTATATGCAGAGAGAGGGGTATCACCTGGGAGCCTCCGCCACAACGTACCCGAATGGGTTGTCTTCAGGCCGGTGGGGGACGAAGAAACTCTACCCATCATACGTGACCTTAATAGAGGAGATGAAGTGTATGTCCAAAGGCAAACCAAGAGCGATGATGGAAGCGACGTACCTCTCCGAATCATAGTCCAAAACCCTGTCGACCCACAGGACTCCCCACCAAACACCCAGTGGTTCGCCTTTTGGGCCGAGATGCCACTCACAGATGAGCGCTGCATCCTGAGGGTCCCCAGAACCTGGATAGCTGACGACACCACCCTGACCACACTATACAACCAGGGCCTACCCACACGCCTCATTCTCCCGGAGCTCGAACTAGGCTCAGTAGACCTCTACGAGACCTTTGGCCTCAGCGAGCTCGATGTGATGAGAATACGCAAGTTAGCAATGGATAAGGGCCTATTTTGATCCAGATGGGAGATGTAACACAGTAAAAGAACAATTACAGCCACCTTCCTGCTACAGTACCATAAACGTATGAATATGGCTATCCCCCTCTTATGTTGCGATCCGACGCGCAGGACACCCGTGAGTGTAGGCGGCGGCGGCAACTAAAGAATAAAAGACAGTGACCAGGCCACTCAGGGCCAAAGGTAACAATGGACAATGGCAACAAGTCGTATATATGAGTCGCTCAGGCTCCCAACACCCTCAGTCAATTATACAGAGACTGAGGGTGAGCACACTAACTCTTACTATATAAATTCGGACATTATACTTACGCATGCCGTAGACTTAGACTAACTTCGTGTCTATTAAGTATGCATTGAATACAGTCAATTATATGGAGACTGAGGACTTAGACTAACTTCGTGTCTATTAGGATATCACTTCTCAACAGGTTATGGGTTATTGCTGTCTCATTTTCTGAAGTGCGAATCCTATACCTTGAATTTACGAGCAGGAGGACTGCTCATACACTTGTGCTGGGCCGACCACCCGAATTGATCTTATCTACGCGAGCGACGCGTCGTGTACCCCTACTGCCCCTATCCACAACTCAAGAACATTAAAACTATGGCACCAGTCACCGAGAGCTTGGAGACCGTTGTACCGTTGACTGCTACCAGGATGGCCGAGATGAAACTAGTTGACAATTCCAGCAATCTGACAATAACACCAGTCGGAAAGATCACGTCAACCTGGTCCGGACACATCCTGGACAAGGATGACGGGAAGTACGCGGACTGGGCCTACGCTATGAAACTGGAACTACCTATGGTACAACTATGGGACTACGTATTTGATCCACCACCTGCCCCGCATGACGTCTACAAACCACGCGCCCATCGAGCATGGGCCTCCAACAAACGCTTAGCATGTTCGTTCTTGAAGCGCGCCATATCACCATCTGAGCAGAAGCTGTGCGCAGAGGAGGAGGACCCCGTTGCGCTGTGGAAATATCTGAAGGAGTGCCATGGAGGGGCCGTCCCCGTCAAACAGGTCCGACTCTTGCAGGAGGCACTTACCACCAAGTGCTCATTGACCGAGCCACTCACAAAGACAGTCCACGCAATCTTCGAGAAGATCGACTGCGCCTTCGACGCTGGAGAAGTGACAAAAGACCTGCTGAAGTCCATCGCGGTCCTATCTGGCTTGTCCGACAAATCATTCGCGCACATCTGTTCGATCATCTCCAGGGACTTGGGCCAGGCAGAAAGCATCACGAAGTATGGCCCAAACGAGATAAGGCGATTCTTGGAAGGGGAACAGACACTGCTCGATGCGGATAGGAGAGAGGGGGACGGAAGTGGAAGAGAACAACGAATGACATTACTTGGCACGTGACAGGCCCGGCACTCCGAATCTGAGTGCGCTCGAGCGTGTCTTGAGTCTTGGAAAGCGCGAAAGAATAAAGAATATATACATTCGCGAGAGGTTAGTGGGAGGCAATAGAACTGGGTGACAATTGTATTGGTGATGTGATTGCGACAAGATGCGGAAGAGTTCATAATAAGTAATGGTAAGTACAGGTGGATATGAGAGCTGGCACTATGGAAAAACTCGAAGGTAGTGTGGCGGCGTGACCACGGGGCCAAAAAAAATCGTTCGATGCGAGGGACGTGGGAACGGTAACGAGGGTCTGCACAAGCGTATTAGCGACGTTGTAGAGCGGTCAGTACACTGTGCGTACCGTAAATGATTTTTAGTGCCGAGGGATCGGGAGTGTGGTGGCGACGGCGACGGCGACGTGTCGAAAAAGTTATGTTTGGGGTGGCACAGGCGCAGAACAGTGACGGCAGGCTATAGAATAATGTTAGTGACGTGGCGAGTACATACGTAGACTGTACGTACCATAATTGAATTTTTTTATTCACGGGAGAACAAGACCGACGAAGTCGAAGTTCGTCGGCCGGCAGCGGGAACGTGGCAGGTCGAGAGTGCAAAAAAGCGATGGTAAAGAGCTAAGAGAAGTCATAAGTAGAGATTCGAGGCAGTAGGCAAAGCCTACGTACCTCGCCGACAGTAAAAGGTGGCGGACATGCGAGCCCACAAACTCGAAGTTCACGGGCCCGCATGATGACGTGGTACGGTCTGCGGCTCCACGACGTCAAGGAGTAGCGTAGGTCAGGCTTTGCGAGACGCGGGGGCGTAGCGGATCGGATCGGATCGAGGACCGGGAAGTGAGTAGGGGGGCAAAGGTGGTCATGGTCGAGTTCGACGGCGAGGGCTCAGAAAATTTTTATTCGGGGCTGGGCAAGTCGGGTCGGAAGGCGTCAGTGACGTGGTGAGTGGGTAGGTATGCTAGACATACCGAAAATATTTTTTTACTGGCAGGGAAGCAAAACTGACGAACACGAAGTTCGTTGGTTGACGGCGGTGTCGTGAGGGTTGGCGAGCGCAGCAAAAAGGGTGAACGAGGGCTAATGATAGTGTTACTATGAGTTCAAGGCAGTAGGCAAGCCCTACTTACCTCGGCGGCAATCTGCAGTGGCCGGCACGCGAGCCCACGAACTCGAAGTCCACGGGCTCGCGCGATGACGTGGCGCACGAAAAACCCAACCCATGCCAAAATGTAAAGTAGGAGAGGGTTGACGAGGCATTTGGGACCGTAACGAGGGAGTCGAGGGCGCGGAAGTGGGGGTAGGGGACCCTAGGTCCTCGCGGTCGCGCGCAATGATGACTTGCAGCCCTCTCCACATCAGAGAACGGCGCGGGGACACGAGCCCATGAACACTCCGATCGCTGCTGCACCCGGGAGCCAAAAAGTCCAGCTAGGCCAAGATGTGGCTCCCAAGGTGCAGGTGGCCTAAGTTCATGGGCTTCTGAGGTGGCGCAGCAAGGCCCACGCAGCCCCGACATCGAGAGAAAACGTGGGGACTGTTTGCGAGGCGTGGGCGGCTGTAGCGGATGAGATCGTCAGCACGGAGGTGGAGATGGAGGCTCGGGTGCTCGAGGTCGAGTTCGGTGGCGGCGGAGGCTCGAGAAAATTTTGTTGAAGGGTGGGGACCTGGGAAACGGTAACGAGGGACTGCAGGAAGACATCAGTGACATGGCGCGTGAGTACGTATACCATACGTACCGAAAATAAATTTTTTATCGGGGGGAGCAAAACCAACAAACACGAAGTTCATTGGCCGGCAGCGGGAACGTGGTGGGTCGCGAGTGCGGGGAAGGGGTGGTGGAGGGCTAAAGGAGGTCGTAAGTAGAAGTTCGAGGCGATAGGAAAGCCATACGTACCTCACGGGCAGTCAGCGGCTTGGGCGCATGCGAGCCCACGAACTCGACGTTCACGGGCTCGCGTGATGACGTGGCACCTTCTGCAGGGTCTAAATGTCGAGAAACAACGTGGGGAAGGTTTGCGAAGCGTCAGCGGCCGTATCGGATGGGATCGAGGGCTGGGAAGTGGGGGGAGCGGGCTCAAGTGCTCGAAATCGCATTGGCGGGCTCGTGGAGAGGGTTAGAAGGCAACAACGGCTGCAAAAGTGAAGTAGAACGTTAGTATAGAGCATGTGAAAGATTCTAGCCCACGTACCTTGCGGGTTTCCCGCTGTTGGGGGCTCCCGGCGCCCCTCAACGCACCCAAAAACAGCCTTAGTCCTCGCTAAAGGAGTGGACAGCGGGGTGGGGTGAGCTTTGAGGCTTTTGAGACCGTATCAAAGAGCATCTGAAGAGAGCAAGAAGAGAGACAGACAGGATAATGCCCTTGGATGGTTGATTTCTCCAGTTGAGCATAAGACATGTGACATAAAAGAGAGCTTCGGCTCGTTACATACGGGCCCCAGCTTCGTCTGTTGCGCGTGGACAGAATGAAAAGCAAACGATAAAGCTAGTGGGTTGGGAAGAGTGTCAGAAGAAAATAAGATACAAACAGAGCTGGGGCAGGGTGGATGGGTGTATGTAGGCACTGGATGCAGGAAACAATGTTTTGGGCCAAAACAAGATCAACGCATGGTAAAAATAATCTAAATAATTTCCGGATTCTATCTGGATGTTTTTGACAAAGCCACAAGAAAAACATTGTAGATAGGATTTATGATATTGTTCCAATGGTGTGTGCAATAATTATCTAAAAGAAATTGAAGAAAAGAATCAAAATATTTTTCGAAATTTCTTCAAAATTTCTTTGTGATATTTGAGCTCAGGATATTGAAAGAACATTTTAATATTTTGAAGGATGTCTTTGTAAAGAAAAGGGGAAAAGAATGGAATCATTCGTATAAGATCTTTGTCAGATGTTGTTTGAATATATTTTACAATGAATTTTCAATGACATGATGCAAGACAATTTATTGATTTTAATAATAGATATAAGATGTTTGTCAGATGTTATTTGGATATATATTAAAATGTCTTTCCACTGTCATGACACAAGACAATTTAATAATATTGAAATATGACGATCCAATTGTTGTGGGCGTTTTTTCAAGATATTTCGCGGCAAAACAACCATGAAACATTGTGACACATCTGTCACACATTTTTTTAAATGTTTTCTTGCAGAACATTTTAAAAATATCAAATTTAATAATATCAATATTCTGCTCCAAAACATCTGAAGAACAAGAAAGAGGAATTTTATGATAATATTGAGAAAATATTAAATGGGCATGAAGGGGAATAGTTGAAAGACATGGAAAAGGGAGAACAGGCCTCCGCATCGCTGATCAGATCTCAGATCTCATCTGAGCCACGTGACTAATTAATCATTAATGTTTTGTCAGCATCAAGCGTTCTCGAAGGAACTATCTTTATCATATTTTTACGTTGTTTTCGCATTGACCATCATCCCCTGCACCCATTGCAAGCTTAAGGGAAGATATTAAATGGGCATGAAGGGGAATAGTTGAAAGACATGGAAAAGAGAGAACAGGCCTCCGCATCGCTGATCAGATCTCATCTGAGCCACGTGACTAATTAATCATTAATATTTTGTCAGCATCAAGCATTCTCGAAGGAACTATCTTTATCATATTTTTACGTTGTTTTCGCATTGACCATCATCCCCTGCACCCATTGCAAGCTTAAGGAGGAGAAATGACTTACATCGTATAAGGATGTGAGCCGTGGACAAAACTGAATGATTTTTGTTAATCGCCTATGGGTTGTATACAATGATAATTCAATATTAACCTTGGACAAGCTTGTTGTGACCATTAATAGCAATTAGGAGCTGATACAGCTTAAGTGCATCTACTCTAGATCTGTAGGTGTGCACAAGAAATAAGAAGCGCTTAACGCCGAGCAGAATGAGGAAGATTTCCTGGCGTGGGTAAGGTGGGAAATTTAAAGGGTTTTAAATTTGGAGGAAAAAAGATGATGTACTACGAGATCTAATTGGTGATGGTTAACGCCGAGCTGCCAAGAATGGGCATCGAGACAATGATGTTTGTTGCGAGGCTGGTGCGAGTTTTCAGGAATGACAATGTGACTTTGGAATATTAATGTCACAAACGCACCCGAAGAACAGATATCTCACTAGTAACATATATAGTAACAGAAAGATGCCGTGAGCAAACATTCCCCATTGTTCACTGACGATTTTGAGCCATATATGCCTGTTGGGGGCGTTGAGTTTGAGTTTAGCCGCCAGCTGAAAGAGAGGTGTTTTCATACTGATATTGACAGTCGACATTGGGCCATACCTGGCAAAGAGCAGAACCTTTCAACCTGACATAACCCAACATCTATGCTCGAACCTGTAACTGATAGAGAAATTAGTACAGAGGAACGAGGAAAGGAAAGGGTGAGTGAACACACCCGACGCCGTACTCCGCACCCTGAGGAAGCACCATTGAAACTGCAGACTCAGAAGACATATGCCGGTAGTGAAGCAAACTTCACGAATAACAAGCGCCCCGTGAGCGTGAGTGGCCCTAGGGCCCATGATTGCGTTCTTGGACACTCAACAAAGAGATAAGGGTCATGCGTGAGAGCCAAGTGCGAGTGCCCACAACTTTCGAAGACTCGGGGTCCAGGTTGACTTTCCACACTCAGGCACCTTGCTTGCCTGGGATGTGCTTCACCAAGCCTAAGCAAGGACAGTGATACCACCAAGCAAGGGATTACACATCACGTCACGTGCGAAGATGCTGTAGCTAGTAGCGCGGCAAGCCCCGCAGAGCCCGCTACGGACAATGTAGACACAAGTACGGTTAAATATCAGGTTCCATGTACCGAATTGATTGAAATGGTACAGTATAATGTTGATAGTATATTCCCAGGTCATCTTAGCCACTTGCACTGAGTTTTTCCACAGTATAAAAAAGTGCTACCATTGGGACATCAATGTTCGTATGAAATTCTAGCTGCCGAGTTCGAACCAATGACAACCAGGCGCATCTTCAACTCCCTTATTCTACTCCTAACCTTTTTTTGTTACATAAAACACCGATGGTGCACTTACCATTGTTGTGCCACGGCATCACCTTTGTTAGTAATACATAATACATCATTCACTCACCCAAGTTCCCTATAAGTAGATACCGTTAGTTGGTTCAGTAGTCTGAAGTACTTACTTGTAGACCTCGTGCTCGAGTGCCTGCCTGGTCCCTTAAGGTCAATATTATTCTACTCCCATGCCAATCAAACACCAAACTTACAAATATACAGACCAAACAGAGCAAAGTCCTCTTCAAAAATACAAGCACAATTACAAAAATCAAAACAAAAATCCGTTTAAATCTGTAAGTTTTTGTTAGTGGCTTCAAACAAGTCAACGAAAACACTTACCTTCCAACAGTTCCTCTCGTCGACGACCGTCGTCGTCCACCTCACTCACCCCCCCACCGAAACCCGCCTATTGTATCTAATCATTATGTTCTCCGGTGATGAAGTCGGAAACCACCTATATGTGTAAGTGTGTGTGTCTGTCGGGAAGAAAACCACCAAAAACACAACACTACAGGGTGAAAGTGGTTAGGAAGCGACTTGTGTGTGAAACGGGGAGCACCAGCAGATTCCCAGAAGCGAGAGCTTCAAGATGGATATAATATCGACTTTTTGCCAAAATGTCGGCGACGTGATTATGTAATCAGTCAGCGCTAGCGCTAGAAGGTGTCGGCGCAGCGCTAGGGCAATAACAGGCGCTGGAAATGAG